>PVJL010005448.1:23725-108481 GCA_004026885.1 Lyroderma lyra | reverse complement strand
ATTGCCAAAGCAATACTACATAAAAAGAATAAGGCTGGTGGCATTACACTTCCTGACTTCTATTTATATTACAAAGCATCAATAGTCAAAACAGCTTGGTACTGGCAGAGGAACAGAAATAGAGACCAATGGAATAGAACTGAAAACCCAGAAATAAACCCACAAATATATGGACAAATAATTTTCGATCAAGGAGCAAAAAACATACAATGGGGAAAAGACAGCCTCTTTAGTAGATGGTGCTGGGAAAACTGGAAAAACATATGCAAAAGAATGAACCTGAGCTGAGAACTCTCTCCATATACAAACATTAACTCAAAATGGATTAAAGACCTTCATAGAAGACCTGCAACAATAAACTGTATAGAAGAAGACATTGACACTAAACTTATAGACCTAGGACTCAAGGAAGACTTCATGAACCTGACCTCAAAGGCAGGGGAAGTAAAAGCAAAAATAAATGAATGGGACTATATCAAACTAAAAAGCTTCTGCACAGCAAAAGAAACCATCAACAAGGCAAAGAGACAGCCAACTGAATGGGAGAAAATATTTGCCAATAACGCATCAGATAAGGGTCTAATATCTAAACTATATAAAGAACTAATAAGACTTAACAACAACAAAAAACAAACAACCCAATTGAAAAGTAGGAAGAAGTAAACAGACGCTTCTCCCATGAAGAAATACAAATGGCCAGCAGACATATGAAAAAATGCTCATCCTCATTAGCTATCAGGGAAATGCAAATCAAAACCACAATGAGATATCACCTCACACCTGTGAGAATGGCTGTTATCAACAAGACAAGGAATAACAAGTGCTGGACAGGATGTGGGGAAAAAGGAACTCTGGTACACTGCTGGTGGGAGTGCAAACTGGTACAACCACTGTGGAAGGAAGTGTGGAAGTTTCTCAGAAAATTGGGAATGGAGCAACCATTTGACCCAGCAATTCCCCTTCTTGGGATCTACCCAAAAGGCTTGAAAACCTTTGTCTGCAAAGACTTATGTACCCCAATGTTCATTGCAGCGCTGTTCACTGTGGCAAAAACATGGAAACCACCAAAGTGCCCTGCGACAGATGACTGGATAAAGAAGCTGTGGTACATACACACAATGGAATATTACTCAGCTATAAGAAAAGATGAAATATTGCCATTTGCAACAAAATGCATGGACCTGGAGATCATCATGCTTAGTGAAATAAGCCAGACAGAAAGAACAAAGAACTGTATGACTTCACTCATACACGGAATATAAAACTGAAAGCAAAGAAAAAAGAAATGAAGAAACAAATAACCCATGGACACAATCAATAGCTTAATGTTTATTTGGGGATGAGTCGGTCAGGGAGGGGAGAAAGGGGAGGAGGTGGGAGAGGAGGGGGAAAGCTAAATATAAGGTGATGGAAAGAGAAGTCACATTAGGTGATGAACTTATACAACAAGTTGACAATGCACTGTAGAATTGTATGCCTGAAACCTATGTAATCCTTGCTAACAGATGTCACCCCAATAAGTCTAACAATAAAAATGAACAATAACAAAAGTATACTGTGCATATTGTATTTCAAGTTTATAATAAAAACATGTATATTGGAGATTTTTTTGTCATTATAGAAGCTATACTATAGATATATGTATTTTATTTTTTTAATTTTCATAGACATAATCTCATTTATTTTGTCATTCCTCATCAATGGAAGATTGTATATTTTTAAAAATTATTTGCAATTTTAATTAGAAATATTGAGTAGCAGGAATCAAAAAGAACAAACCAAGTTAAAACAGACCTGATCTTTTACTTCTAAGAAATCATCTAAAAGAATGAATTATCTCATTTGGGACTAGCTGACTTATAAGTAAAAGGATCAAATAACAAGTATCTAATGGAAATGATTTTTAAGTTCTCAGCCATCCATTCCCTAGCAGTGGTACAGATACCCCCAGGGGTATGAGCTGGGCCTTTCAGGAGTATTGAAAAATAATCTGTAATAGTGAAAAGACAAGTAAAGTTAAAAATGCAAAACATTAGTTATGGAACAATAAATCCTAAATTTGAATCACTGTTTCTGGAGACACTTCAAAATTAGATTACATTAGCAAATGATGATTGGTGAAGGTATGGCTCTCAAATCTACCCCTAAACTGCTCTTCTACCAACCATTGCACATAGTTTCCGAACAATCCATTTGTGACATATCTAGAACTTCCCCAAACATATAAATACATCTGTAGACAGGCAGATGTATTGATCAGTTTAGTTATTGACTGAGTAAATATGTGTTGTCTTTAATTGTGGTTCTTTTCAAGTAGTTTTTTAATTTAATGTTTAACATAGTTATTATTGTCAGTGATTTTTAACCATGTCAATTATGGATCAGTGGTTGAAAACATGAAGAGTTAAAAAATCAAAACTTGATGTGAATTGTAACCTGTCGCCAAGTACTTCTCAACATGTATCTGCAGCTATGAGTACACCCATGCCAGGAGATTGTAAAGAGGTGCATGCCTCAAATACTGCATGGAAGAAAAGAAAATACTCTGAAGAGTAGATTAAATACATGATGACTGTCCTAAACTTTTGTGTAAAGAACATTAGTTGGTCAAATTGTTGTGGTGTATGCACTGACAGAGGCAAGCCTATATAAGGTTGTTTTATAAGCCTATGTAGCTGAACTATAGAAGTAGGTCCCCATGTACCATGGAGTCACTGCTGCATTCATAGACAAAGTCTTGCATCCAAGCCTTTTCCTAGTGAACTAAAAGATGTTCTTGATAAGGCTGTAAAAGTTATAAATTTTATTAAGTCACAACCATGAAACACCAGCTCATTTAAAGCACTGTGTGAAGAAATGAACAGTGTTCACAACACATTACTTTTGTAACAGAGGTGAGGTGGCTATCTCATGGCAAAGTACTTAAATGGATGTTTGAAATAAGACATAAAGTCTAGGTATCATTTCCCTCTTGCTCCAAAGTTTCAGGACAATGATTAGCTTTGAAGTCTTGCATATTTATCAGATCTTTTCTAGAAATAAACTCAACTTGGGACTTCAAAACAGCTCAATCACTATATTCCAAGTAACCACTAAATTGAGTAAATGATAAAAAACTGAACTTTTGGACAGTGTGTATTAAAAGAGGTATGCCTGAAGTTCTTGAAACTGCACAACTTTTTATCTGAGGATGACTTGCCCCTATCCCAAAACATAAAAGAGAATCTTGTAAGTCACTTGGAAGGTCTTAAAGTGTCCTCTTATAAGTACTTACCTCAATGTGGAAAACAACTGGATTGCAGGTCCCTTCAATGAAGAATTCTTTGGGAGTTCCCTGGTGGTGTAGAGGCTTAAGGCTTCAGTGTTGGCACTGTCAAAGCTGCAGCCTGGGTTCAATTCCCAGCCAGGGAACTACCCACATACAAAAAAAAAAAAAAAAAAAAAAAGAATTCGTCAAAGAAGCTAAACTATCAATCAATGGAAAAGAGCAGTTAATTGAACTTTCAACCGATTCTTCTTTAAATTCTGATTTTAAAAGAAAGCATCTTATTACCTTCTGTGGAGATGTCAGTGAAGAATATGAACAGCTCAGTGAGAAGACAGTCAAATATCTCATGCCATTTACTAATACTAAACTAGTGGAAAAACCTTTTTTTCTTACATCTTCATAAAAAATAAGTACCACAACAAACGTAATGCAAGCCCAGATTTAAGACTTGCATCTTTTGAGCCTGATTTCAAGAACTGTAAGTGCATCAAAACAAACTCAATGATCTCACTAACAATATTTCAATCAGCTAGTTATTTGCATAACAATAATTATAGACTTTTGAGATAACACAAATAAATATTATTATTAATAATAAATTAAAAGGTTGTTAAATGCTTGATCATCATTAACAATATTTAACTGTGTTATGAATACTGTAAAATTAAAGCTGTGGTTTATAATTTAAAAAAAAATAAGGGAACTGTCAAAAAACAGAGGCCAACCATGTGATAACAAGCAAATGTCAGGTGAATAAATAGCAAGAGAATCAGCTACCATCTCCAGTGTCTTAAAAGATACTCAAAGGAGGGCAGAAGACCATAAAAGGCTTTAGGTAGAACCTAATTAGAAGGTGGTGACATGAGGAAGCAGTAGGAGAGCTAACTAAAAATGAGGCAGTCTCTGTGATTACATGATTGGGAAGGGGTATATATTGAGCTATTACTGATTGGTCATAAGTTGGAAGTGGAGACAAATATTAGAGAAGCTGTCAATTATTAGTCACGTTCAAGATATTTTGAGCCAATTGTTATAGAAGCTATTGTTTGAATTTCTGGATTATTATAAAAGACAGTGTTCTGACTTTCTATCAGTCTGACTTGTAGTAGGCTGGAATCTGGGTTGATTATGGTAAATAATGGGTTGTTCTTCTAAGCTGGTTACTAAAAGTTATGGGCTGAAATTCTGTTTTTATACCTGGCCTATTTATTATATATTCATATATCTAGTCTCTCAGAATGAAGAGTTACTAAATATTTTGAATTTAGGTTATGTTTTGTCATCTTTAAAGTTGTTTTCTAGAGTGATGTTAGCATAATATCAGTGTAAAATGTTCCTCTTTTTTTGTGTGTCTGATCTCAAAAACTAAAATTTGGCATAGCTCTATGAATAAAAGTATTTTTGTGGGAGATCTGCTTTCAAGCACCATATGAAAATGGAACAAAGAGTAAACTTACTCACCTGTGTATTAAATTATAGGCAGAAAAACTTTGGTGCAGACTGTGAAAATAGTAGGAGCCTTTGATCCAGCTTCGGTCTCACTTATTTACAGTTGGAGCATTAACTTGAGAAGACAGTCACAATCAAGAGAACATTTGTGCAAATCTAAGTTCACTAAGGAGAGATTCTAGAATTCTGTTGATGACATAAAAAATATTGAAAGAGGGGAGTTCCCTGATGGTGTAGTGGCTTAAGGCTTCGGCGCTGGCGCTGTCAGCGCTGTGGCCTGGGTTCGATTCCCAGTCAGGGAGCTACCCACATACCAAAAAGAAAAAAAAAAAATATTGAAAGAAAAAGAGTTTGGATGGATTAAACTAGATAACAGTACTTTCACCAGTGCTACCTGCCCCCCAACTGAAAAAAAAATGTATGACTGAATTAGCCAGAACTAGCTTCTCTCATGAAGGAGAGTGATGAGTGAGTTCCTGGCCTCCCCAGGTTTGTGAGATGCTACCAAAGAAATGTTTGTTTGTGGCAGCACTCAAAATATTGAAGTGAAACCTTCATAACATGGAGGAGAGAAGAGATAAAGAGGCAGATAAGAATATAAGAAGGCATTAGGAAAACATCGATCCTGTTAACTGCATTTAGGACTTGATTAAGATGCCTACTTACAAACTGCTGAAAATATTTTTCTGAAGTCTGCCCATTTGGCTAATAGGTACCCACTAAACCCAAATGTCAAACTCACAGCCACTGCCACTTTATAGTTGTCTCCTTGCACATGCTCTCAAGGGCAGAAACAAGTGTGAGCTCCTCTAGACAGGGAGTGCACTCGTAAAACAGACCAAGGTCTACAGAAAAGTAAAAAACAAACAAACAAACAAAAAACAAACAAACAAAAAAACCCATAGAATTCAGTTGTAGCTCCACTATCAGAAAGACAAAAGAGAAACTTCAAACAGATAGCCTGGTAAATTAGGTCGAGAGACCTCTTGCTTGAGTCTGTAGCTTAAGAATTATGCTACAGACTCAAGCAAGAAATGTGAAGTAGGGATAGTCATACAAAGTAAGTAAAAATATCAACCTGAGATATAAGCAGAACCAATAAAACAAATCTTCCATGTTAAGGCAGCTAGAAAAGATTAGAAAAGGTGACTGTTACTTCAAATATAAAAACAGAAACACAGAACTTCAAGACATATGAAAATTTAAAAAAAAGTCCTCACAAAAAATAACAATAATAATCCAGTAACCAAACTCAAAAACACACAATTTTGTGATTTAGCTGATAAAGAATTTAAAAGTTGTTTTGAGGACACTCAATAAGTTACAAGTAAATGGGGAAAGAAAATGCAACAAAATCAGGAATAAAATACTGGGACAAAATAAGTAATTTAATAAAGAAATAGAATAAAAAAGAAACAAACACAAAGTCTATAGCTGAATAGTTTTTTAATAAAAACTGCAAAAGAGAACATCAGTATGAGAATATGGTATCAATGATTCAGAAGATAAAAACTTAGAAGTAATCCAGTCAAAATAAAACTAAGAAAAAAGAATAAAGCCGAGATGAAAGGTTACATGATCTATGAGAACACATTAAAGGAACAAGTATTAGAATTACTAGAGTTTCAGAAGGGAGCTTGCAAATGATATTTTTGATAAGGGACTAATATATAAGATACACAAAGAACTTATACAACTCAACAACAACCCCCCCCCCCAATAATCTTACTGAAAAATGAAGAGAGGACCCGAACAGTCACTTTTTTCAAGAAGACATAAGAAAGGTAAACAGATATGTAAAAACATGCTCAGCTTCACTAGCTATAAATAAAATGCAAATCAAAAGCACAATGTGTACCACCTCACACCTGTTAGAATGGCTATCAATTAAGCCAGAAATAATAACGGTTGAAGAGGATGTGAAGAAAAAGGAACTGTCATATACCTTTGGTGAGAATGTAAACTGGTATGGCTATACAGCCACTATGGATAACAGCAAAGCCATTCCAACAATTAAGAATAGAGATAATACATGATCCAGGAATCCCTCTTTTTGATACCTATCCAACATTTTTTGAAAACATTTGTTCTTAAAGGTATATGTGCCCTTATGCCCATTTCAGCATTATACACAGTTACCAAGGCATAGAAACAACCTCTATGTCTTTTGATGGATGATTAACTAAAGAGAATGTGGTACATATATACAATAAAGTGCTATTTAGTCATAAAATAATTAAATAATGCTATTTTTGACAACATGAATGAGTCTTGAAATATTATAAGTGAAATAAATCAGATTTTAAAAGTCCACATTATTTCACTCATCTAAAGAATATAAAACAGAAAGCAATAAATGAACAAACAAAACCAATAAATAATCTCAGACACAGAAAACAGTAGGGTGGTTATCATAGAGGAAATGGGATGGGTGGAGAATGAAGAGAGTAAAAGTAGTCAAATTTATGGTGACAGAGGGAGAATAGACTTTGGATGTTAAGTACACAATGCAATATACAGATGATGTAGTATAGAACTGTACACTTCAAACTTATAATATAAAGTTATTCACCAATATTACCTCAACAAATTTAATAAACCAAAAAAGAAAAAAATTAATAATTAAGAGACAATAGATGAGAACTTTCAAAAACCTGGGAATAGAATTAGACATTTTAGTTCACAATGCTAATAGGTAATACTAATATTTCCATTCAAAATGATGTTCTCACAGACACATAAATTGTTCAGTCAAAGACAAAAAAGTAATCTTAAAAACAGCAAAGAAAAAAAAAGTAATCTAAAAAGTAACTAGTAGAGACTATCAGCAAATTATTCAGCAGAGATTTTACAGGCCAGGAGATAGTGGGATGATATATTCAAAGTGCTGATAGAAAAAAATTTCCAGACAATATTCTATTTGGAAAAGCTATTCTTCAGAAATAAAAAAGAAATAAACACAAACAAATACTAAGGTAGTTTATCACTACTAAATCTGCTTTACCAATAATGCAGAACATAGTTTTTCCAGCTGAAATGAAAATTTACCAATTATTAACATAAAAATATACAAAACCTAGGTAAAGGTAAATATACAATCAAATTTTAAAAACTCTAATCCTGTAATATGATGATGTATTCACCAATTAACTATTGTACAAAAATTGAAGGAAAAGATTGTTAATAATTTCTATAGCTACTAGAATTGTTTAAATGAATATATACTGTTAAAAGTACATTGTGACATCAGAAACATAAAAAGGGGTAATTGAAATGGTAGAACTTATGTATGTAATCAAAGTTAAGCTGTGATGACATAACATGGAATGTTTTATCTATACATGGTTGTATGTAAGCCTCATGATAACCATAAAGCAAAAACCTAGAGTAGATTCACAAAAAATAAAGAGAAGAGATTCAGAGCATAACAATCACCAAATCACAAAGGTAAGCATCAATAAAGAAAAATGAACAATGGAATTACAAAACAGCCAAAAAACAATTTAAAGTTAGCATAAACAGAGAGTTTAGAAGATGACAGGTTAGGTGGAGGTTCTGCCTACAGACTCACTGAATCACATCAAAATTGCCAATGGATTGTGGAATAGTCAACCTTGGACAACATTGGAGGATGGACTGAACAAGACCCCTGTGACTGAAGGTATAGAGAAGAAACCAAATTAAGACTAATAGGAAGATTGGAGATGTGAAACATGGTGACACCAAACCCATGGATGGTGAGAGAAATCCAGAAGGGACACCTCAGGGGGAAGATTCCCACAGAGAAGTAAGGAATTCTGGCCCCACATTGGGCTCCCCAACCTGAGATCCTTGTGTTGGGAAGAAATTTTTCCATTAGTCTGGAGGTGAAAATTCTCTCTGTTTTGGTGAAATAAAGTTGACTGAAAAATCCAGACGCTCTCCTATAAAGTGTGTGCAAAGACCCAACTGCTTGCCACACTCACTTGATGTCCAGTGGAGGGATGGCATCTCTAGAGGTGCCAAAGGTATATATAGAGAAAGATTGAGCTGTAGGGTTTTGGAGTAAGGTCGGACCTATTTGTTGGGCATGGAGTTTGCCTCATGTATAGTCCACAGAAGGACGCCACTTTTTCTGTTAAATCTTTCTCAAAAATTCCAAATCTGAAGAACACACTGGTTTATTAAAATCTATTCATGTGCATCACCTCCTTAACACGCTGGGATCCCACCCTGCACAGCTAAAAGTACATATTCCAGGGTGCTCTAGGCTGCCAAGTGCCAAGTCCCATCCTGCTAGCTGGGGACTACTCAGCAACCCCTCTGGATTAAGCAGCAAAAGATTGCTGTGAAGTGAAGCAGTGGGCTGATGGGGAAAGACCATGGAGGTCTGAGGCAATTTTTCCGAAGAGCACACAAATTCCCTGGAGTTTGCTCCGCCACCTGAAGCTTTGCCTTGTCCACTCAGTGGTACTCCCGGTGGATGAGACAGTGACCCTTCCCTAATAGCAGGGGAAAACATTATTTCAATTTTATGAAAGAAAGGCTGTCTGTGACTGCCAAGGAGATTTCAGTGCTGCCCTGCCACTCTCCAGGGGCAACAAAAAGTGAGCTAAGAGTGGAAAACCGCTGGGTTCTCAAAGTATTATTAATATTTACTAATTCTTATTATTTTATTTAACCTTTTTTGTTAGATGAAACAGAAAATCAAATCAACAGCCTGGAAGACAACATAGCAGAAAATGGATAATCAAAAAAAAAAAAAAAAAGCAAAATAAAAAAGCCTGAGAGACCTGTGGGACAACATCAAGCATGACAACATTTGCATCTCAGGGTTACCAGATAAAGAATAGAGGAAGCAAGAGATTGAGAACTTGTTTGTGGAAATAATGACTGAAAATTTTTCTAACCTGGAAAAAGTAATAGATATACAAACCTAGGAAGTGCAGTGTCCCAATCAACATGAACTCAAATAGGCCCACACCAAGACACATCACAATTAAAATGGGAAAGGTTAAAAACAAAGAAAGAAGTCTAAAAGTAGCCAAAGAAAGACAACTACTTACCTACAAGGGAGCGCCCACAAGACTATCAATGCATTTCTCAACAGAAACATTGCAGTAATGTAAAACAAAGTCTTACAACCAAGAGTACATTACCTAGCTAGGCTAGCATATAAAATTGAAGAGAAAAGAACTTTCCTAACTAAAAAATGCTAAAGAAATCCACTATCATGAGGCAAGTGTTATAAAAAATATTAAAAGCACTTTTTTTTTTGAGGTGTAGTTCCCTACCTGGGAATTGAACCCAGGCCGCAGCATTGAGAGCACCAAAGCCTAGCCACTACACCACCAGGGAACTCCCTAAAAGCACTTCTTTAAGCAAAAGAAAGAAAAAAAACCCAAGCAAATGAAAAAATATCAAAACATGAATAATAACATGGATATGAAGATGTACCTATCAATAATCACTTTAAATGTAAATGGACTAAATGCTTTAATTAAAAAGACAAAGGGTAGCTGAATAAATAAGAAAATAAGACACAGGCATATGCTGTCTACAAGACTCACCGCAGAAAGAAATACACAGATAGACTGAAAGTGATAAAAAAGAACATTTCATGCTAATGGAAATAAGACAAAGGTGGATTAGCGATACTTATATAGAATAAAATAAACTTTAAAACAATTATAACAAGAGACAAAGAAGGATGTACATAGTTATAAAAAGATCAATTCAACAAGAGGACATCACTCTTGTAAACATTAATACATTCAAAATAAGAGCACCTAAGTACGTAAAGCAAATATTGACCAACATAAAGGCAGAGATAAACAGTAACACAATCATAGTAGGGGATTTTAACACCCCATTGATACCAATGATCAAATTTTCCAGATAGAAAATCAACCAAGATAAAGTGGCCTTAAATGATACACTAGAACAGATGAATTTAATTGATATTTTTAGAACATGTCATCTCAAATCAGCAGAATATTCATTCTTTTTAAGTGCGTATGAAACATTTTCCAAGAAATACCACATTAGGCCACAAAACAAGCCTCAATAAGTTTAAGAAAATTGAAATTATATCAAGTACCTTCTCTGACCACAACAGTATGAAAGTACAAATCAATTATAAGAAAAAACTGAAATACACAAAACACATAGATGCTTTATAATATGCTACTAAACAATGAGATTTAGTAAGAAATTAAAAGTTTCCCTGAGACAAACAAAAATGAAAAGATAACTACCCAAATTCTATGGGACACAGCAAACGCCAAAAGCAGTCCTAACAGAAACATTAATAACAATGCAGGCTTACCAGACAACAAACAAATAAAACAAAACAATAAGAATCTCAAATGAAGAGTTGAAACTTACACTTAAAAAAATTGAAAAACTAACAGCCAGCAAAGTTCAATATGAGTACAAAAAGAAAACAATAAAAATCAGAATGGAAATAAAAACAGTTGAGACTAAAAAGACAATACAAAAGATCAATGAATCCAAGAACTGGTACTTCAAAAAAATGAACAAAATCAATAAACATATAACCAAACTATTCAAAGAGAGAGAGAGAGAGTGAGAGAGGGAGAGAATATTTTATTTTTATATGTTTCACATTCAATTCTTTAATCCACTTGGAGTTTATTTGTGTATATGGTGTAACATATTGGTCTATTTTTATTTTTTTCATGTAGCTGTTTCGTTTTCTTAATATCATTTACTGAAGAGACTTTTACTTATTGTATATTCTTGCCTTTTTTGTTAAATATTATAAATAATTAATTGCATGTTAATGGGTTTATTCCTAAATTCTCTATTTTGTTTCATTGTTGTATGAGTCTTTTTGTGATATTACCATACTGCTTTTATTACAGTAACTTTGTTTTATAGTTAAAAATCAGGGAGCATGATGCCTTCATATTGTTTTCTTTCTATATATATTGTATCATATCATCTGCAAATAATGACAATTGTACTTCTTTCTTTCCACCTTAAATGCCTTTATTGAATTTGTGTGTGTGTGTGTGTGTGTGTTTGCATGCACACATGCCTATTTGCTATGACTATGTTGAAAAAGAAATAATGCAGGTGGAACTTTTTTTTGGTTTTGATCTTACAGAATAACTTTTCAGCTGTTCACCATTGAGTATATTAGCTGTTGATTTGTTATATATGACCTTTACTATGTTGAAGTATGTTTTCTCTATGTCCACTTTGTTGAGGGTTATTATTATAAATAACTGTTGATTTTTTAACATATCCTTTCTACTTCAATTGAAATAAGCATATAGTTTTTATTTAGTTTCTGGGGTCTATGTTGGTTACTGATTTGCAGATGTCAAACCACGCTTGCATTCCTGCAATAAATCTCACTTAATCATGATATATCACCATTTTTGTGTATTGTTGAATTCAATTTGCTAATTGGGGTTAATTCTTTAAATATTTTTGAAATAATTAGAGAAGTATTGGCATTAATTCTGTTTAAATGTTTGGTAGAATTTATTTATGAATCCATCTGGACTTGGACATTGTTTTTTGGCATTATTTATATTTTTAATGCAATTTTATTAATAGTAATCAATTTATTCAGATTTCTTATTCATAGTTCAACCTTGGCAAATTGTATGTATCTAAAAATTAATTTTTTTCAGATTGTCCAAATAATTTGCATATAATTATCCATAATATTGTTTTATGATTTTTTGCATATCTGTGGTATGAGTTGTAATTTTTCCTGTTTTCTGATCTTATTTGTTTTGTTTTATTATTCTGAAAAAAGTTTATGAATTATGTTTACTTTTTGAAAAAGCTCTTATTTTATTAATCTTTTTTCTTAATTTTAGATGTTATTATATTTATTTCTACTCTGATTTTACGTATATATTAATTATACTAACTTTATTTAACTTTGTTCTACCTTTATTTTCCTTTTTAATATAAAGTTAGACTGTTTCTTTAACTTCTTTCTTGCTTTATAAGATAAACCTGTATCAATATGAACTACCATTTAGAGCTGTTGTTGCTGTATTTCAAAATCTTAGGAATATTGTGTTTCCATCTTCATTTGTGTCAATAATTTTTTAAATTTTATTTCCGACTTTAATATTGACCTTTTGGTTATTTTATAACATATTGTTTAGTCTCTATATGTTTATATCCAGTTTTATATGTGCAAGTTATATCTAGTTTCAAAAAGAGTGGTTAGAAGGTGCTTAATGTAAAATTAATTATCCAAAATTTGTTGTGGCCTATTTTGTTGCTTAATAATTGGTCACATAAAAGAACATTCAATGTCAATTGATAAGAATGTGAATTCTGGGTTTTTTTGTTAATTATTATTATTTTCAATTACAGTTTACATTTCATATTATATTATTTTCATATTTATAGCACAGTGGTTAGACATTTATATAGTTTATAAAATGATTCTCCCAATAAGTCAAGTTTCCAAGTAGCACAATAAATAGTTATTAACTGATTATATTTTCTATGCTATCCTTTATGTTTTTTTATTCCATCTTCACAATATTCTTTTAAATAAAAATTCAGTAGACAAGAAAACTAAAGCACAGTTTGGAACCTGTATAATTTTACTAACCAATGTCACCGAAAAAAATCTTCATAAAAATTTTAAAAATTAAATTGGAAAGAATTTAAAAATAATGAAAATAATGACCAATAGAAGTTGCAGAATAATAAATATAAAAAAATGTGTATCCTACTGCATTTAAATTAAATGCTCTGTATGTATTAATATCAATTAAGTCCTTTGTCTGCTTGTATTGTTTAAGGCCAATACTTAATTTTCTGTCTGGATGGCCTATATATTTTTGCAAGTGAAATATTAAAGTCCCCTGCTATTATTGTAGTGCTATCTATTTCTCCCTTTATAGTTGTTATTATTTGCTTTATATATATTTAGGTGCTTCTATACTGGGTGCATACATAAGTATGAATTTAATATTCTTTATTTGAATTGACCCTTTCATTTTTGTGTAATGCCCTTATTTGTCTTCTGTTATGGTCCCTGTTTTGAATTATATTTTGTCTGGTACAAATAAGGGCAGTTTTATTTTTTCATTTTCATTTGCATAATTTTTTTTTTTTTACTTTTACTTTATTTGTGTCATTCAGTTTAATGTGAGTCTCTTCTAGACAAGGTAAAAAGTAATGCAGGGAAGATATCATGTCACTACACAGAACTAGTTATATCCAGATATGTTTAACGCATTGTTGATGTTTTAAGTTTTCTCTGCAGTTTATGACCCATTTTGAACAGGAATAAGAAAATCACTTGAATTTTCTTTTCATCTAACATCATTCCCATAGTCTAAAATAAATATAAAGTAAATAGTAAGCAGTAAGTCATTAGCAAAAAATAATAATGAAGAAAAATGCACATTAAAATGGTGTGTAACATAACTGTGTTTATTTAAGAATGTATTCCAATATCAAACAGCAAATTTTAATAATGCAAACACCACAATTATATTTGTACCAACCTAAAACTTCTGAAGATCTGACACCATAGTGTGTCATAGGCTTGATTTCTCTTAAATCTTTCCATACAAGTTACCAATCAGATAAATTTAGTCTTACCCTGTTCTCTAGAATGGTTAAATCCAAATTGATACCTTTAGATTTAAATGAGGCATTATGTAATTTTAAGGTGACATTAATTCTTTTCCCTCCTAAGTCATATGGCAGTGATGTTCAATGCTAGATCATGTGAAGGCCTAAAAAGTAATGTAAAAATCTACAAATTTGGTAAATTTAGCACTTACCACAACTTTTACTTTTTCCAAAAGCAATATAGATGATACAAAACAAAACAAAAATTAATGTTTTCTTAAGTTTTTCATAGCATATTGTCATTTGTCATGAAAAGTATACTTTCTTGCATAATTTAAATTTATGGTTTTCATGATGGAGGTAGAAAGATGATAGCTTAAGAAGAGATTCTTGAAACCTTTCTTTGAAGTTACAACAAATTTAACAACTATAATTCAACAAAGGAATTCGTGAACAACACATAACCTCAGCTGAGAGACCAACTCATCACAACAAAATACCTAAATGTGAGATAGGGAGAAGGGAAGGGGAAATTGCAGTCTGGAGCCCAGAAGAGAAAAGGAGTGATACGGAAACTCAGACAAATCAGTCTCAGGCCTAGTGCTATCACAAGAGCGAGAAAGACTGGCAACCCAGCAAGCTCAAAACACAGTGCAAGCCCAGTGGTGGGCATGGAATGCAAGCATGTGGCATGTAAGCTTTCTCTGGCCCCATAGATTCCTGACTGAGGAACCAGCTTGTAATGTGGCTGTACTCAGCATCCAGGACAGAGATCCTAGGACCAAGAGAAAGTAGAAGCCCTCACTGGCTTCACGGCCAGGCAGACACAGAGCTTGGCTCCCTGCCCTAACCCTCTCAGATCTTGCCACCCCTACCTTTGCCCAGTGTTTACAGGGCAAGAGCTATAGGAGTTAGTCAGCAGTAGACTGAAAATCACCATTATTTGGCACCACAAACAATGAACCCATCTCTACCTTTCCAAGTTGGAACTGGCAGGGACAGGCAGCAAAAGACACAAGCACAGCAGCTTCTACCTGCAGGGCCAGCACCGGGGTTTCAGACATGCAGAGCCCCATCACCCACCATATATTTACAGAAAGGTGGTGCAGTAAGACCAAGGTAATTGGATCAAATATGAGAAGTTTACTTCACAAGAAATAACCCATAGTGAGAAGACAAAAAAAAACACCAAAAACAAACAAACAAACAAACAAACAAACAAACAAACTGCTGCAGCCCAAGAAACAATTAAATGCTTCAGGTACAGCTACTTAGCAGTAAAAAAAAATAAAATCTCTTCATATCTACCTTTGGCAAGATCCACTCTGGTAAATGAATCCCCGAAAGGAAAAGGCACTAACAGCTATGAATATCCAAGGGAAAATGCTGCTCAGAAAGAAAGTAATAAATCTAAAAACAAACAAACAAACAAACCCCAAAAGAACAAAAACTTAAATACTGAAATTTGTGATTTAAATGACAGAGAATTTAAGATTGCAGTTCTATTAAAAGTCAGCATAATGCAAGAAAATTCAGATAGGCAGTTTAATGAACACAGAGAAGAAACACACACAGACACACACAGAGACACACACATTTAACAAAGAGATTGAAATTTTAAGAAATAACCAAATAGAAATTCTGGAGATGAAGATCCTAATAAAAGTGATGAAGAATTAAATAGCTAGCATAGGAAGCAGAGCTTACCAGACACAAGAAAGAAATAGTGATATCAAAGATATAAATATGGAAATGACACAGATGAGGAAGAAACTAAAGAGTGAAAAGAAAAGGAAAGAACAGTATAAGAACTATCTGACTCCATGAAAAAATAATAGCATAAGAATAATAGGTTTAAAAAAAAAAGAATAATAGGTTTAGCAGAAATAGACCAGAGTGAGTAAGACACAGAGAGTCTATTCTAATAAAGTTGAGGAAAATTTCCCAAACCTATGGAAAGCACTAGAACTTCAAATTCAAGAAGCAAACAGAGTATGTAACGACCTAAATCTGAACAGACCTTTTTCAAGACATATTATATTGAAGCTGTAAAAAATTAATGACAAAATTAGAATTTTGAAGGCAGCCAGAGAATAAAAGACGGTAACCTCTAAAGAGAAGTCCATCAGATTATCATCAGACTTCTCAGCAGAAACCCTGCAAGCCAGGATGTAGTGAATTACCAGACAAAATAATTTATCCAACAAAACTATTGTTTGCATATGAAAAAGGATATAGACCTTTACAGATACATAAAAGTTGAAGAAATTTTTAAGTACCAAGCCTGCAGTACAGAAAATTCTGAAGGAGGCTATTTCCCATAGAATTAAAAGTCAAAATTAATAGGATATTTTATGACAACTAAAACATAAAAGGAAATGAGGTAAACTTTTGAATCTCTAAAGAGAAATAACAATGAGAAGCATGTTTAAAAAAAGGAGTACTGTTTACATAAAACTTTATTTTACATAAACTAAATATAACCACTAAAAATAAAAATTCAGAACTAAAAGGCATACAATAAAAAGAGAAGGAACAGGGAGTTCCCTGATGGTGTAGTTGCTTAAGGCTTCGGCGTTGGTGCTGTCAGCGCTGCGGCCTGGGTTCGATTCCCAGTCAGGGAGCTACCCACATACCAAAAAGAAAAAAAAAGAAAAAAAAAGAAAAAAAAGAAGGAACAGACAAAAAAAGAAAAACCAGAATATTACCAAACTATAACAAACAGAAACAAAAACTAAAATAAAAAAAAAAACAGGTACCAGAATAAAAATAGCTATAGAAAATTCTCATATATCAATTATCACCCCATAAGTAAATAAAATGAACTCACCAATAAAAAGGCACAGAGTACAACATTGGATCAAATAACAAAAGCCAAAATATGAAGGAAAATGATAGATTAGGTTGACATTGTGCGGAGTCCCAAGATCACAATCAAGTTGCAAATTAATTGTACGAAAGTAAACCTTGGAAATCACACTGGAGGACTAGCTGAAGAGAGCCCCTACAGCTGAGGATATAACGAGGCTGATCTGGGCCAAACAGAGCAGCCATGTCCCCCCACCTCACTAAAGACTCCTTTTCCTTGTTCTTTAGCTCTCAGTTTCACATTTTCCCTATACCGTAGCCTTAATCACCTCAATCAGTTTTCCTTTAACTCTAGCTTAAACAACAGATTGCTCCTAGCCTGAATCATGGGATGTCTTCATCCTGCCTCCTGCTTTAGAGGATTACCCCAAAATTTAAACAACAGGCTTTTACCCCATATCTCCTGGATGTCCTGTCCCCTGGTTTGAGTTAATCATTCAGAGAAGAACTTGTAACTTGTGTTTGCTAATTGTATTTCCAAAATGTCCGTCTTCAGCCCTGGTTAGCCATCCTAAAATTTGTGATATGTAATAATAAAACTTTACTTAGCTGGGTATGCTAGATTTTAGCTAATCATCCTTGCGACTGTGAATCTGTGTTTGTTAATTGTATCACCCCCCAGTCATTCCTGGATAGGTGTTCGGTCATACCTGGGTGGCTGGTGGAGACCAAAATCAGCAGGATGCAGACTCCAAAGGACTAAACCAGTGGTTCTCAACCTTCCTAATACCCTGACCTTTATTACAGTTCCTCATGTTTTGGTGACCCTCGACCATAAAATTATTGGTAACTACTCTCTACACATGTGTGACTAGTCCGCATAAGTACATGTCTGCATAAATATATGTTTTCCAATGGCCTTAGGTGACCTTGTGAAAGGGTTGTTTGACCCCCAAAGGGGTTGCAACCCACAGGTTTAGCACCACTAAATAAATCTTCTGTCATGTAGCCACCCCACAGTGATGGCTTTGAGGCCTACCTTTCCGGCTAAAGCTTTTGAACTTACTATGTCTGGTTCTCCTTATCTAAGGGTCTTTGGAATGCAGATGTCACCTGGCAAGGCTTCCAGCCCATCTGGACCAAAGAAGTTAACATGGTGGATCATGAGACCCCTTCCCCTTTTAGATCAGATAGGGTGAGAGTTCCGTGGATCCCCAATAGGCAGGGACAACAACCATCCTCAGCAGGAAGCTAACACAGAAGATGAGACCTTCAGCCTCTCAGCTTCCCATAAAGATTTGTGGGGATTGCATCTCTCAAGGAAATGTGAGGAAGACAGAATAGGGGGATCTTGAGACCCGTCCCATGAGACTCGCCCTGCTGATACCACTTTCACTAGTAATCCCTGCTCCAAGATAGGACAATCACAGGAGGTAGTTGAATTTAGAAAAGATACATAGACAATAAAAGAAAGGTGATGTCACAGGCTTGTCAATCAGGCTTGTCAATCAAGAAACTCCATGCCCAGAAGTGTCTCCCCTGAAGACATGGAAGAAAATAAAAGTACCAAAGCATCATTAGTCAAGGCTCCTGAGCCACTCTCCATACTCGAGCCACTCCTACCTCTTTGGAGTGTACTTTCTCTTCAATAAACTATCTCTTTGTTTCACTTCTTTACTTTCGTGTGTGTCTCATTCAATTCTTTGCCAGAGATACCAAGAACCTGGACATCATGTCAATAAGGACACCTCATTTTCCAGTAACAAGGTCACATTGGGAGATACAAAACAGCTGACCCCAAACCCACAGATAGTGGTTGAACTCTAAGAAGAACACCTCAAGAGTAGATGTTCACCCAGAATTGTGAGGGGTTCCCACCTGACACTGGATTCTCCTGCAGGAGTCCTGCGTTGATAAGAAAAATTCCCATTACATTTGGCAGTGAAAATTAGTGAGGATTCTGTCTGTCCATTCTGGTGAGACAGAGATGGCTAAAAATCCAAATGCCCTCGTAAAATGCTCACATACAAACCCAATCACTTGCTAACAGTTACCTGGTCTCTGGTGGAAGAACAGCAACTTTGGAGACACCAGAGACATACAATGAAATGTTGAGCTGTGTGGTTTTAGAGTAAGAGCTAGAGAAACTTGTTTTTCCTTTATGGAGTCTGCTTCAAGTGTAGCATATAAAAGGGTGCCATCTTTTCTATGCTGAGCCATTCTCAAAAGGACCAAATCTGAGACCACACTGGTCAAGTAAAATCCATATGTGTGAACCCTTTGATGACCCACAAGGAACACAACCCACACAGCTAACACTACATCTCCCAGTGTGCTTTAAGTTGTTGAGCATTCAGCCCCATCCTACTAATTGTGGAAACTGTCTTAACAGACTTTTATTGAGCATCAGCCTGTGGCAGCCTTGAAAGCTTTTGGTGACATGCAGCCACCATGCCTTGCTCTGCAGTCCCTCCAGATGAGGTAACAAGCACCTACAGGCCAGCAGCAACAGACCACAGAGCTCTCAGAAAATTTTTGCAAAGTGCCTGCAGGCCCAGCTCTGGCTCAGTAATTAATATTGCATCAACTTTGTGAAAAACCATTACCTACATCTCTTGGCTCTCTGAACTTTTGTCCCACTCACTTAAAGCTTTGCCCTGCAAACCCTGAAGCACTCCAGGTGGCTGAGCAATCACTACCACCCTACTAGCTGTGTAAAACTTTTGCAGATATTTGTGGGAAGCAGCTGCTTTTGGTGGCCTGAGGAGATTTCCAAGCTTCTTTGCATCTCACCTCGAGCAGCTAATGGCGTCATGCAAGAGGCAGGCTGCGGGACATCCCAGGTAGTTTTTGCAAAGTGTGTGCAGGCCCCGCTCGAGCACAATTAATACTGCATTAACTTTGTGAGAAAGCACAACCCACATCCTGTGGCTCCCTAGAACTTTGCCCTATCTACCTGGGACTGCATTGTCAGGGGCACTCTGAGGGACTGAGCAATTAGCTCAATTCTACTAGTGGGAAAGACTTTCCTGCATACTTTTGTAGGAGCAGTTTTCCACAATAGCCCAGAGAGATATTGGTGCTGTTCTGCAGGCAGCAGGCAGCAGATTGTGGAGTTCTCAGGAAGTTTTTGAAAGTACCCACAGGTCTGCTTCAGTATAAAAATCAATATTGCATCAAGGTTGTTAATCACCACCACCCACACACTGTGGCTCCCTGGAGCTTTGCCCCACCCAGTTGAAGATTTTCCTCTCCTACTTAGAGGCATTCTGGGCAATTAAGAAACTTACCTCACCCTACCAGTGGGAGAAGATTTTATTGCAGACTTTGGCAGATTGGCTACCAGATGAGGCTTTGGGAGTTTTGGGTGTTGCTCTGCAGCTCTCCCTGGGCAACTAACAGTATCCTACTGATAGCAGACTGTGGAGTGCATAGGCAGGATTTGCAAAATACATACAGGTGAGGCTTTGGTACAAAAATGAATACTGCATCAATATTGTAAAAAAACATTACTCACACCACTTGGCTTCCTGGAGCATTGTCCCACCTACTCAGGGACTACATTGCTGGAGGCAATTTGAGCAGCTGAAAGATTGACACACTCACTCTGGTAGCTGGGGAAAGACTTTCTTGAAGACTTTTGCAAGAGCAGAAGCCAGCTTCTATCCAGAGATCTTTCAGTGTCCAGCAGCGACCACATTCTGCTCTGCAACTCCCCATAAGCAGTTAACAGTGCCTTGCAGGTGGTAGACTACAGAGTTCTCAGGAAGTTGTTGCAAATCTTGGCAACTGAGGGGCCAGCTCTCCCCTATAAGCTGAGGAAGACTCTTACAACAGCAAAAACATGTAATGGCCAAGTGGACTTTGGGCATTGAACAGTGAGCCACAATCTACACTGGGCAACTCTGGGTGACTTTTGAAACAGAGATTAGCAGCAATAGGCTGCAGTGTTATTGAAGCATCTTTCAAAGTTCTCACAGATAAGGCACTGTCTCAAGGTAAGGGATGGCTTGCTGCAATGTCCTCAAGGCATTTTTCTTTTTCTTTTTCTTTTTGCTTTTTGGCATGTGGGTAGCTCCCTGATTGGGAATCGAACCCAGGCCACAGCATGGACAGCGCCAGCACTGAAGCCTTAAGCCACTATACCATCAGGGAATTCCCATAGGGCATTTTTCAAAGTCATCACAACCTGACCACTGCCCCAAGAACTGAAACAGCATTAAATTTTTAAGTATGACTGGTCACACCTCACATCTCCTTAGACCCCACTCCCTTCAGCTAAAGCTGCATCATTGAATACGTGGTTAACACTGGGTCAACCAGCTTGGCTCATACACCTAAAAAAGCTCTTTTGGTGGTTGAGCTTTCAGCAGGTGGAAATAGGTTTAGGGGTAACTGGACCTATTGCTAAGTTCTTCCTAACCCCAGTGCTGGTGAAATTTGGCCTTGGTTCACTGGCAAGGCCATCCTACATGCTCCACATTCAGCACAGGCATCAGCCAAATATATCTCTGTGGTTTCTACCAGGTAGCTTCAGGCCAGTCACAATCAAGTCTGAAATTGATGTGCATGGGAACACCCTCTGAAAGATACTGAAAAAAACAAACCTGGAAACCAGCCACACATCACACCTGAGCACTACCTGATTAGCCTCAGAAGCAGTACACTCAAAAGGCAATCTCAATGGACACTAGAGCCCCTGGAAATGAAAACCCATCTGAAGGATGAACCTAAAAAAGCAGCTCATACACTGTGGGCTGAAGTAATTTACACAGCCAGTCAGCCTGGAAGACAAAGCCATCTATTAATGTGCCAAGAAAAATCAAGGCACAACTGTAACTAAGGGGAAAAAAACAACAACACAGTCATAGAACACTCCTAGAATGCATTCACAGGAGATCAGAGATGTCATGCTATTAGATCACATAGGACACATACTACATAAAGCCACTGAGCAAAGATTTAGAGACATAGAAGATCTACCTACTACATAAAAGAAAACACACAGAGGCATCCCAGATGAAGAAACAAATAAAATTTATATGTCCCAAGTAAAAGAACAAGAGAAACCTTCAGGGATAGCGCTAAATAAAATGAAGACAATCAACTTATCAAAGAAACAGTTGAAAATACAAGTTATAAGAATACTTAAGGAACTTGATAAGAATTTCAACAGAGATAGCAAGCATAAAGGTCATAGAAGCCATTAAAAATAACCAGTCAGAAATAAAGCATAAATGAAATAAAGACTGCATGAAAAGGAATCAAGATTACATGAAGCAGAAAATCAAATCAGCAATCTGTAAGACAAGGTAGCAGAAAACACCCAATTAGAAGAGCAAATTTTAAAAAAATTGCTTTTAATAAGGATGGCCTGATAGACCTCTGGGACAGCATCAAATGTAATAACAATTGTATTATAGGAGTACCAAAAGAAAAAGAAAGGGATCAAGAACTTATTTGAAAATATAATGACTGAAAAATTTTCTAACATGGTAAAGAAAATAGACACACAAGCCCAAGAAGCACAGAGAATCCCAATCAAAATGAGCCCAAAAAGACCCAGAAAATGACACATCATGATTATATTGGAAAATATTAAAGACAAAGAGAGAATGCTAAAAGTAGCAAAAGAAAGACAACTATTTCCTTACAAGGGAGTTCCCATTAGACTATCAGAGGATTTCTCAACAGAATACTTGGCAGGAATTATTCAAAGTAAAGAAAAACAAAGACTTACAACCAAGATAACTCTACCTGAGAAAGGTTGTCATTTAAAATTGAAGGAGAGATAAACAGCTTCCCAGACAAGAAAAAGCTAAAGAAATTCACTACAATCAGGACAAAAAAAGTTAAAAACAAACTTTTTTAAGCAGAAAAAATGGAGAAAATAAGCAAGCAAAAGAAGATCAATACCATGAATAATAGAATGGCAATGACTGTGTACCTATTAATAACCAAATGAAAGAAATAATCAAATTAAATCAAACTAAGTGCTTCAATAAAAAGGCATAATGTAGCTGAATTAATAAGAAAATAATACCCAGGCATATGCTGTCTATAAGAGACCCACCTCAGATGAAGAGACACATATAGGCATAGTAAAGGGATAAAAAGTGGTATTTCATGCAAATGAAAATGAAAAATCAGTTAGAGTAGCAATATTTATATCAGGCAAAATATATTTTAAAATAAAAATTAAAAAGGGCATTATATAATTATAAAGGGTACAATCCAACTGGAGGACATTATTCTTGTAAACACTTATACACCCAACATGAGAGCACCTAAATACATGAAGCAAATATTAACTAACATAACAACAGAGATCAATAATAACATAATTATAGTAGGGGATTTTAACACCTCACTGGCACCAATGAACAGATCTGGACAAAAAATCAACATGGAAACAGTGGCCTTAAGTGACAAACTAGATCAGGTGGATTTAACTGATATTTTTAAAGCATTTAATTCCAGAGCAGCAGAATATACATTCTATTTAAGGCCACATAGAATATTTTTCAAGATAGATCATATATTAGGCCACTGACAAGCCTCAATAAATTTAAGAAAATTGAAATCATTTCAAGCATTTTCTCTGACTATAGTAGTATGAAATAAGATATCAGTCAAAAGAAGAAAACTGAATAACACACAAACACATGAAGGTGAAATAACATGCAACTAAACAATGAATCAAAATGAGATTAAGAAAATAATATAAAGTTACCTGAGACAAACAAAAATAAAAACACAACAACCCAAAATCTATAGGACACAGCAAAAGCAGTCCTAGAAGAGAAATTAATAGCAATGCAGGATGACCTAATAACAAACAAAGAAAGTCTCAAATAAACAGTTTAACATTACACCCAAGAGAACTAGAAAAATAAAAACAAACAAAGCCCAAAGTAAGTACAAGGAAGCAAATAATAAAAACCAGCTTGGAAATAAATAAACAAAACTGAGACAAAAAAGACAATTAAAAAACCAAGATCTGGTTTTTCAAAAAAAGAAACAAAATCAGCAAACCTTTAACAGATTTAAAAAAAAAAAGGGGAAAAAAAGAGAGAGAGGGAGAGGGTCCAAATAGATAAAATAAGAAATGAAAAGGGAGAAGTGAAAATAGACACCACAAAAATACAAAAAATTTAAGAAAATACTATAAGCAACTATACACCAACAAATTAAACTATCTGGAAAAAAATTAGATAAATCCTAGAAACTTAAAAGCTTTTAAGGCTGAATTAAGAGGAAACAAGAAATCTAAACAGACGAATTATGAACCACAAAAATCAAATCAATAATCAATAAGCTCCCAACAAACAAAATTCCTGAATCAGGTGGCTTTACAGGTGAATTTTACCAAACATTCAAAAAAGAATTAACACCAATTTTTCTCAAACTATCCCAGAAAATTCAATAAGAAGACAGAGTCCCAAACTCATTTTATCAGGCAACTATTACCCTGTTTTCAAAATCAGACAAACACACTAAAAAAACAAACAAACAAAAAAACAAAATTTTAGGCCAGTATTCCTAATGAACATTGATACCAAAATTTTCAAAAAAGTATTAGTAAATCAAATTTAACAATGCATTAACTATATCATACACTTGAATCAAGTGAGATTCATTTCTAGAAGGCAAGTTTATAAATCAATTAATGTTATACACTACATTAAAAAATAAAAACTATAGCTCATATGGTCATATCAGTAGATGCAGAAAAAGTGTTTGACAAAATTCACCAGCGATTTATGATAAAAACTCTTAGCAAAGTGGAAGTATAGGAAACATATCTCAATGTAATAAGGATATATATAATAAACACACAGCTAACATCATATTCAATGGGAAAATACTAAAAGTATTCTCCTGAAGATCAGGAATAAGACAAGAATGTCAACTTTCATGACTTCTTTTTAACAGTTCTGGAAGTCCTAGCCATAGCAAGCAAACAAAGGCATCTAAACAGTAAAGAAAACAGTAAAACTGACAGTATTTGCAGATGACATGAACTTTATGTGGAGAATCCCAAGGATTTTATCCCAATATTATTGAAACTGATAAATAAATTTAGTGATATAGCAGGATGAAAAATTAATATTCAAAATTTGATTGCATTTTTATACACCAACAAAGAACTAACAAAAAGGTAAATTTAAAAAATAATTGCATTTATAATTGCAATAATAATAAAATACCAAGAAATAAGTTTAACCAAGAAAAAAGAAGACCCATAATCAAACAAATAAAAGACACAGAGGAAAGAAATTAGATACAAATAAAGGGAAACACATATTATGCTAATAGATAGAAAAAATAATATAGTTATTAAAATAGCCATACTACCCAAAGAAATGTAAGAGATTCAATGCATTCTTTTTCAAACTAGCAATAGTATTTTTTACAGAACTAGAACAAGTAATCTTAAAATTTATGTGAAACCATGAAAGACCTACAAAAACCAAGGCAACCTTAAGAAAGAACAAAATTAAAGGAATCACATTATCTGATATCAAATTATACTACAAGGTCACAGTTATTAAAATAGCATAGTATGGGCATAAAAACAAACACATAAATCAATGAAACAGAATAGAGAGCCTAGAAATAAACCCATGTTTATATGGCCAATTAATATGATTATATCATTTGATGTGGAGAAAGCATTTGAGAAGATACAACATCTATTTATGATAAAAACATTTAATAAAATGGGCATAGAAGGAAACTACCTCAATGTATAAAAATAAAGGCCATGTATGACAAACACTTAACTAATATTATACTAGATGGTGAGCAATTGAAACCTTTACTCCTAAAATCAGGAACAAGATAGGGGTGTTTCCTGTTACCACTGTGTACTGGAAGTTTCAGCCAGAGCAATCAGGCAAGAAAAACAAATACAAATCATCCAAATTGGAAATGAAGAAGTTAAGTTGAGACTTTTTGCAGATCATATGATTATTTTACATAAAAATTTCTGAAGACTTCACCAAAAATCTATTACAAACAATAAATGAACAAAGTTGCAAGATACAAAATTAATGTAAAAGATTAATTGAATTTCTGTATACTAAAAATAAAACTTCAAAAACGTATGTTTTAAAAATTATCTTTTGCAATCACAACAAAAAAATTAAATATCTAGGAATAAATTTAACAATAACTGTGAAAAATTTATACACTGTAAACCTGAAGATTATTAAAAAATTGAAGAAGACAAGAAAATTAAAAAAATTATTTTGTGTTCATGGATTAGAAAAATCAACATAGTTAAAATGACAACATTAACCAAAGCACTGCACAAATGTATTGCAATTACCATAAACCCAAAAAATATATCTTCAAAAAATAAATTAAAAAATCATTAGATTTGAATGTAATTGCAAAACCCCATATTGCCAATGTAATCTTATAGACAAAGAACAAGGTTGAAGGATTCACACTGTCTAACTTCAATATATGCTATCAAGCAACAATAATATAAACAGCGTGGTATTAGCAGAAAAACAAACACAGAGCCCAATAAAATAGAATTTATAAACCCAGAAATAAACACAAATATATATATATATAGACAGGTAATTTTTCACAAATGAACCAAAGACATACAATAGAAAAAAGAAAAAAAAAGCTTCTTCTATACATGGTGCTGGAAAAATTGAAAGGCCATATGCAAAGAATGAGTCTGAACTGTGATCTGTCACCATATACAAAAATTAACTAAAAATTAATGAACAATCTTCACATAAAACCTGAAACCATAAATTGCATAGAAAAAAACATTGGTACTAAAA
This sequence comes from Lyroderma lyra, assembly GCA_004026885.1. Taxonomy (NCBI): domain Eukaryota; kingdom Metazoa; phylum Chordata; class Mammalia; order Chiroptera; family Megadermatidae; genus Lyroderma; species Lyroderma lyra. The sequence goes on along the minus strand of PVJL010005448.1, from coordinate 81,580 downwards.
TTATGGACCTTGTGTTTAGGAAGGTGTTGATAAATTTTATCCCACAGACAAGGGAAATAAAATCAAATATAAATAAATGAAATTATATCAAATTAAAAAGGTTCTGCCCATCAGTAAAAACCATTAATAAAATAAAGAGGCAACCAACTGAATGGCAGACTATATTTGCAAACAACACCTTTGACTAGGAGTTGATATCCAAAATATATAAAGAACTCATACAACTCACAAGCAAAATTAAAAAAAAGAAAGCAATCCAATTTAAAAAATGTGCAGAGGACCTGAACCGACACTTCTCCCAAGAAAGACATAGAAATGATCAACAGGCATATAAAAATGTCCAACTTTTCTAACTATTAGGAATATACAAATAAAACCCACAATGAGATATCACCTAATACCTTTTAAAATAGCTATAATCAACAAGACAAACAATAGCAAGTGTTAAAGAGGCTGTGGAGAAAAAGGAAGCCTCATACACTGCTGGTGGGAATGTAAATTGGTACAGCCACTCTGGAAAACAGCATAGAAGTTCCTCAAAACTGAAATTTAAAGTTACTATATGATGCAGCAATTTCTCTTTTGTGTATCTACCCAAAAAAGTAAACTCCTTTGCCCACAAAGATGTATCCAATGTTCATTTGAGTATTATTTTGGATGACTAAGACATAGAAACACTCAAAGTCTCTTTCCACAGATGAGTGGGTAAAGTAGATGTGGTACATATATATAATGAAACATTATTCAGCCATACAAAAAGAATACTGCTACTACATAGATGGATCTTAAGATCATGATGCTAATGAAATAAATCAGACAAAATAATTTAAGAACCATATAACTTGATTCATATGTGAGATATAAAACTGAAAGCAACAAAGAAACAAGATAAACCAACAAAGAAACAAAACTCATGGAAACAGAAAATAGTTTAGCTGTTACCAGAAGGGACAAAGGGAGGAGGTGTTGGAGGAGGGTGAGGGGTAAAATATAAGATGATGAAAAAAGAACTGACTCTGGGTGGTGAGCACACACTGCAACATACAGATGATGGATTATAAAATTGTACACCTGAAATACATATGTCATATTTTGCCATGTATAATGCACACTGTCTTGCCAAAATTTGTTATGGAAAAATAAAAATGCTCATTATACATGCTACTGCTATAATAATTCCTTATCTATATATAATAAATATTTTTAATTCTTTTATTTATGTTTATGAGTTAAAAGTGTTTTTTTATTATAATAAATTTAAAAATAAAAGCTAAAATTGCTTTATAATACAGAAAACAAAAAAGTAGAAATTTAAATTAATATCTTAAAACAAAATATTTTTTTTCCTAAAGTTTGGGCCAAAAGCATTGGTATGCCTTGTATATGACAACACATTATACACAACAAAAATGCAGTAATGTCAGAATTTTACTAACCAATAACACCCCAATATATTTAATAAAAAAATTAATGTTTTTCAATGTTATCTTAAGTGTCAAGAAAAAAAGAATTTCTCAGCCTTCATATTAATCACCTCTTTGCCAACACTATTTTAAGTACCTTAAGCTTTTTTTTGTTAATAGTGACAAAGAAAATAATTAATTTTTAAATTATTTTATATACATTATTAAATATTTTATTTTAACATATGCTATATATATATGTGTAGAGAGAGAGAAATTTCTCATGTTTTCTTCACTAAAATATAACTGAGAAGAAAAATGTATTAGTGCTAAAATTAAGTTAGAATAAATAGAAGAAAAAACAATATTAAAAACCAATATATTGAAGATAGAAAGAAGGCTGAAGACAACTTAAGTAATTTTTTTGAGGTTTTTGTTTATTTTTGCAATATTGGAAACATTACACTATTTCTGTAGATTTTAGTTTTTATCTTCTGTAATATATTGGCCTACACATTCACAATCTATAATTTATGTTTGCCTACTTACCGATGTCAAAAATTAGCTCCCAATAAAAACTGCCTTGCTCATAAATGAAAAAATTTTACTTTTAGACTTCTGAAATTATGCAAATAGTTCTGGGAGTTCTCAAATTAAGACCTTTGCTTTGTATGGTGGTTCAGTAGGCTATTCAATGGTAGCTGTCATTGCATTTCCATATTTTTTGAATTTTAAAACAATTTATTGGAGTGACATTAATTAATAAAAATTACATAGGTTCCAGGTATACAATTCTACATGACATCTTCTATGTGCTGCCTTATGCGTTCATCACCTAGAATCAGTTCTCTTTCCATCACTATACATTTGCATCCCTGTTTCTTCTCCCCCATCCCCATCCTCCTTACCCTCAGGTAACTACTAAATTATTAATTGTGTCCATGAGTTTTGTTTCTTTGTTGCTTTCAATTTACTGTTAACAATCAAACTAAATTCTGTATCCTTTTTCCTTAATGTACGCACTCTCCCATTTCTCCTCCCATCTGAAAGAAGTCCCTATAACATTCCTCGTAGTACTTGTTTGGTGGTGATGAATTTCTTTAGCTTTTGCTTATCTGAGATGCTCTTTATCTGTCCTTCAATTTTGAATACTAGACTTGCTGGATACATTATTCTTGGTTGTATATCATTGATTTTCATTACATTGAATATTTTCTGCCAATCCCTTCTGGTTTGTAAAGTTTCTGGTGAGAAATCAGCTGAGAGTCAAATGGGTGTCCCTTTATAAGTTACTACTTGCATTTCCCTTGCTGTTTCTAGAGTTTTCTTTTTCCTTTAACTTTTGCCATTTTAATTATGATATGTCTTCAGTGTATTCCTCTTTGGGATCATCTTCTTTGGGATTCTTGGTGCACCCTGGACTTGTTTGTCTATTTCCTTCAACAGTTTAGGAAATTTTTCAGTCCTTACTTCTTCAAATAATTTTTTGATTCCTTGGTTTTCCTCTGTCCCTTCTGGTATACATAGGGACATATAAATATTCTGATTTTTTATGTTTGATATAGTCCCAGAGAAATCTCAATGCATCCTCATTTCTTTTGATATCATTTTATAATTGTTCTGGCTGGGTATTTCCTGCTGGCTTTTCCTGCAAATTACTGTTTTGTGCGAATCTAGCTTAGTGACTTTTATTCCATTCTTCATTTCGGTTAATGTAGTCATTACCTCTGTCTGCTCCTTTATAATGGTTTGTAAGTCTTCTTTGGTGCTTGCTATCTTTCTGTTGAAATTACCTTTCAATTCCTTAAGCCTTTTTATAATCATTGCTTTGATCATTGCTATAATCATCTGTCCCCATCTCTTTATTTTGAGCTGTCTCTTGGTTTGTCATTTTGACAGCCTCTCTGGACCCTCACTGCAGTTTCTTTGGTGTTCACTGCTGACACTGGGTGGGCCAAAGTCTGTGGGGGAAGGATGTTTATAGCTTTGTTTTCTTCCTCAGGCTCCAGGGGCCATGCAGAGAGTTTGGGTGTGATTGCATCTTTTCTCATCTCAGTTCACTCTGCACAGAGGTTCTTCCCTGAGCTTGGGGTCAGTCCTGTATGCCAGTCTTTCAGATCTGGCTGGTTGTGGTCTGAGAAATGTGCACAGAGCCCTCTATCTCTTTCTCTTTTCTGGCTATAGCATTAGCACTGCAGTTCCTCACTACCCAATCACTCTCCTCCTGGAAACTGGAATGAAGTCTGGCCACTGCATTTTGTGGACCTAGTGAGGTCCAGACTGCTCTCCTGCCACCTTCTTCTTCCTCCCTCCCTTAGTGGTAGAGATCCAAGTGGGGACTACGTGCGGCCTTGTGTCTGCTCTTCCTCTTTTATTTCTCCTTTGTTTAACCTTCTGGCCACCTGCAGGTACATTAATGTGATAAGTGGGTTTCTTAGTTGTCATTGTGTGTTGCACAGAGGGTCCTTGGTTAAGGTATAGGTGTTTTATTAGTTGTAATCTCCAGAGAAGTTTTTGAGAGGTCTCCTTTATGCCACCATTTTGTTGCCACTTTTGTCTGTATTTTTTAAATGAGAGATGAGAATTTTGGTGGTGATAACATTTGTAGCAGAGATAAAAGACTCCAGAGGTGTCAAAATGCTCCTAATGACCCCTGAAATATGATATAGCTTCTATTGGTTTACTTTACAGATTACCTTGCCTTTTTCATGGTTTCAAATACTTAAGATTATAAAAATATCATTCACTGTCATTTCCACTACATTTTAATAAATTGGCTATGACTTTTAACTTATGTTCTCTTTTAATTTTATAGAGATCCAAGAAAAATTACTATTTTTGTCTCATGAGTCTTGGTTTCAAAAACATGAGGAGAAAGTAAGCCAGAAAGCAATTTGTCTCATTGATCTTTACTATATTCACAATACCCACCACTTTTTCTTCCCTACCTGTTCTACCATGCCCTATTTCTGGATCATACTCCTATGAGAAATATGTATTTCTGAATCTTCCTCCAGTTAGAAGGAGAGTCTTCCAGGTGGCTCTGAAACCCCCCACAGATAATACTGGAGGAGAGAATCTTAGTAGTCTCCAATATAGTGATTTTGCAGGAGGCTTGCCAAATTGTAATTTTTTAAAGAAATCTCTACCTACTGTACACACACAAAATATGTTTATTGTTAGTCATAGTAGATGTAAAAAGGTGATAATTACTATTAATAAAATATTAATAACCATTAACCACAGTACCGTCAGCACTCATTAAGTGTCTTTCATTAGGAGTTCATGTGTTAGGTACTCATTCATTCTCTCTCTCTCTCTCTCTATCATATTACATATAATATAAAAATGCCTACCTCACAAATGCAAGAATTAAATTACACATATGATATATATATATATATATATATATATATATATATATATATATAAATGTATTTAATATATATATTTATATTATATGTAATATTTGTCAGAAAGGTGTATATCTTTCTTAGATAGGAAATGGGAACACTGAAGAAGGAAAGATAAAGACGTTGTATCTTCTATGACAACAGAATATTCTATAGACATGTATATTAATGTAACCATAAGGCCTAATCAATATGAAAATGTCCACAATTTTTGTGTTTTGAATTTTTGCAGGTATAGAGTCCTTATAAACAAAAAGAGGACCCTAGTTGATTAATGAGGTCATAATCTCAATTTATCACAAAATTTTTCACTGTTATAATCATTCCAATTACTTTAATTAAACCTAGTGGGTTTTTTTTTTTTACTGAAGAGCTTTCCATAATACTTGAAAAAATAAAAATAATATTTTAAAATACATAAAATTATATAAAATTCAAATTTCTATATTCATAAATAAAGTTTTATTGTAGTATAGTCACATCCATTGATTTACATATTGCATGTACCTGCTTTCATGTGACAATGGCAGATTTACCTATAAAAAAGACAACTCGGCTAACAGAGACCAAAATATCATTCCCCCTTACAAGTTTGCAGATTTCTTGAATTACAACATGCTGACTTTCCAAAACACCAGCTATTAAACCACAGAACTTGGTAAGGATTGCTATATTCAAAGTAGGTCACATAAGGTTCAGTAATATGGAGTTAACTATCTTCATTATTCTATACAATTGTGTTTTTTAAGATGTAGACACCACCATACAGTAGAGAATGCTTCAGCAATCTTTATTAATGGCACAATATATCAACTCAGAAAGAATTAAGTAATGTATGAGTTTAGAAATCACTAAGCAAACAGAAAATAACTAATGAAGTAATGAAATACTTATAATAGACAGAAAACAACAAAGTAAGTACATTACAAAGTGAACACATTACACTAAACATTATTTAAAATATTATCAAGATACATATTTAATTTTACAATTCTACTGCTGGCATATTACTTTTATTTATTTGCATCATTTGCTGGTTGGAGATAAATAGATTGTTTTTATTTGTTGAGTTATAATTTTATGTAGAGTTAGCAAATTGGAAAGCATTTACATTTACTATTTAATTGGACATATTATATTTATTATATATTACAAAGGAAAACATACAATTATAAATCTTGAGAGAGAAATAGTGCTTGATTTATATTGACTGTTCTTTACACAGTAAATACCTAACATTTAAATATACGTGGGTGTTCTGAAAAAAATCCAACCATAAATGCCTCTATTTGTCTTATTGCATGGTGGATACTTTCCAGACAAGCTTCATATACAAACTGTGAAGATATTCATTTTTTTAGGCAAACACACAAAGATATAAATATTTAATTAGCATTTCTCTCTCTCAAATGGTAAGGTTGAGTTTGCTTACAATTTCAATTTTAAATTTCACTTCAGGAGGTATTTTTTAAAACCTCTGAATTATGTTTCTTAAATATTGCCAAATTGTAGTTTTGAAGAGAAAAAAAAGTTATTTTACGGTGAATAAAAGAGGGATTCAAAAAAGACAGTACTATTTTTCTTCCATATGAGCATGTGGCTACACAGTAAGAAGGACTTGTTTCTTTTTTTTATTTATTATTTTTAAACTTGGTCTGCAAGCATTTTAATCTTTTACCAAAAACAAGATTAATGCCACCATGATAATATAACATTTATTAGAAAAATAATAAAGAGAAAAGTAGGCAAAGATGTCATTGAAGAAGCTGAGCATATAACCTCTTTTGGGAATTCAGAGGCTGAGGAAAGAGTCAGGGTGAAAAAATAATGGGAAACCTCAGTGTTCATATGTCCTGTGACCAGTGTGGGGAGAACAGAACCCCAGGGAAGGCAATGAGCAATTAAGTAAAAACCACACACACACACACACACACACACACACACACACACACACACACACAGAGAGAGAGAGAGAGAGAGAGAGAGAGAGAGAGAGAGAGAAAGAAAGAGAGAGAGAGAGAGAGAGAGAGAGAGAGAGGTAACAGATAGCAAAGCTGGGACTGGGTGGTTCCCTGTGCTCTGATGCAGACACAGAGACCCTTCAGGTCTGCAGCGGGTTTATTTTATGTCTCAACACAACAGGGGGTGTACCTTCTTTATTGTGAAACAATGTTGCCAGTCCCCATCTTTACATCCTGTTTATGATTCCTCTGCCTCGCAGGCCATATTGCTTTCCTCCTTCCCCTTAGACAGCCAGAAACCACGTCCTGAGCAGTGTCCTTGTTCATCAAGTTCCAGGCAGCCCCACAGACTCCTGAACCTCAGATTCCAAGTACACAGGCAGCCTTGCTAAACCCATTTTCTCTCAGTAGACCTGACCTCTGGCTCAAATGCTGCCCACATTTGTATGTGCATGTACCACATTTTGTTCATTAATATGTCAGTGAACAACTGGGTTTCTTACATATGTTGTCTCTGGTAAGTAATGCTGTTATGGATATAGGTGAACAAATATCTAATTGAGTTTCTATTTCTAATTTTTTCATACAGAACCAGAAGTGGAATTGCTAAACCATTTAATAATTTATTAAAAAGCAAAACTTAAGAAACTGGATAACTGTGATACAGGTTTTAAAATTAAATTTATTTAGGTAGCATTTGTTAATATTAATAACACAATATTCAGGTGTGCAACACAATTTGATATCATTATGCTCCATTGCATATTCACTACAGAAGAAGTCTACTTTCCTTCTATTACAGTATATTTTTATGCTTTGACCAATTAATCCCACACTTTCTTACCCTCTGCTACCATTCTTTTGTCATTATCTATGAGTCTGTTACTGTCAGTTTATTTATTTCACCTGTGACATTTTGTTTTGTATTCCACGTATGAGTGAAATTACATGGGTTATGCACTTTACTATATGACTCATTTCACTTAGCATAATACCCTCAAAACCTATCCATGTTGTTGCAAATGATAATATTTTACTTTTCGTGGGTGAGTAGTATTCCATTATATATATAAAACACATCTTCTTTACCCATTCATTTGTTGATGGACGCTTAGGTTGCTTTCATGTCTTGGAAATTCCAAATAATGCTGCAATAAACATAAGGGACATATATCTTCATGAATTCATGGGGTTTTTTTTTGGGGGGGGTTGGGTTTTTTTTTTTTGCTTTTTGGTATGTGGGTAGCTCCCTGGCTGGGAATTGAACCCAGGCTGCAGCACTGACAGCGCCAGCGCCAAAGCCTTAAGCCACTACACCATCAGGGAACTATGTGAATTCATGTTTTATATTTTTGAGGTAGTTACCTAAAAGAACAGCAGCTTGATTATATGTCTAGTTACAGTTTTAATTTATGAGGGAGCCTTCATGTATTTCCCATAATGACTACCATTTTATATTTAAAACAACTGTAATAATTAAGAAAATAATCTAGTAAAAACAAAATAAAACAAAACAGAAATACTGTATAATTTTACTCATATGAGGTACCTAGAGTTGTAAATTTTAAAAATATAAAGTGGAATTGTGGTCTCCAGGTGCTGAGAGAAGAAAGAAATAGGGAGTTATTATTTAATCGCCAGAGTTACAATTTGGGAAGATAAAATGGTTCTGGATATAGATAGTGGTGATGGTTGAACAACAATGTGAATGTGCTTATGGTCAGTAAACTGCACACTTTGAAATAGTTAAAATCATCAATTTTGTGTTGTGTATATTCTTCCACAATAAAAAAATATTTAAAACCCTGCTTTAAGTGAAGAAATCTGCTTACATTTATGAAACTTTTTGTGATTTGGCATACTTTGCCTAGAGTTTTAAAAAAACTTTCCTGCATTTACATTGTTGTTATTCCATGCTAAGATAAGAAAATAAAAGCTGGAATATCCCAAATAATTTGGACAGTGCTCATGGGCAACATGAAAGTATACCCGGTGTTGCCATTTGAAAATAACTAATGTCTCAGGTTGTGCCATTACATTTGCTATTCCCTACCTTATAGTCATGATTGCCTCACTGTTAATGTCAACTTTAGCATTTATTCTTATGTTACTTATAATTAATTGCTCAACTAAGTAAGTCTCACTGCTTTCAGCGCTATAATATCTACACCCTGTAGACCCTGACTTGACTGAAAGATGACCAATAACAGAAATCTAGACCTTGTCCACTTAGATACTATTGACTCAGAAATATGTTCCTTCCCTATCTAAATGCTGAATTTACTATCCACAAGTTTACTTTCTTCCCTCAACTGATATAAAGACAACAAGTCATCTTCCTCATCAGGGTTTTGGAATGCTTAATGTCTATACTGCTGGGAAACTTGGACTATATGTAGCTTCACTGCTAATTAGTCCTATACCTATATACTCACAGTATGAACATTTCCATTCTTAGATATGACTCAGAGTAGCAGATGTGACAAGCCATCACTTCAGATGTAATAAGATTCTATTTTTGTGGAAAAGCTTCTAGTTGGAAATGTGATAATTTCCCTATTAAAACATTTTTTCTAAGGAACATATTAAATATTTAGATCTAATAGCATGAAGTTTTACCATTAACTGAGAATCTCAATTTATTATTACTATAATCAAATGAGTTGAGAAACAATAGTGTGCAAGACTATAAGCTAATGATTAGTGTTAGATTCTCATTTCACCAGTTTTCATGAACTCAAGGAAATAGCTTTGTGCCTTCTGGGTGCTACATATAATATATATATAATGCTAAATAAACTGCTTCTTATTCAATGTATGTAAACATAAATGGGATTTTAAAAATAATTTTCTTTTCTAACAAGATAAAAACAGAAAATTAATAAATCTAGCAATACAGAGTCAAAAACATGAACTATATAATTAGTGATATAAATGTTTTTAAATAAATCACTGTTCAGGAATAGCAAGATTGATATGAACCAGGCAGCTAGGAACGTCTTCATGGACCTTTGAAAAGAAATAAATCAGTGACTAATCTTTGATAATTACTTTAAATATTACAATGTTGTAAATTTTCATTTCATCTGTCAAATTATTCCTTATCATTTTTAAGCAAAAATTCAAAAGAATTGAATGACAAAATAACTCTCTAAAGAAATAAGGCTAGCTCTGAATATTAGTTACAATGTTAATATTAGTTATAACTAATATTTAAATTTGAAATCTACATCAGCTAGTGAATAATTTAGTTATAACAATAAATTCAATATTAAAATTAATGATGTTGCATCAAGTGCAAGTATATATTTAATTTCATTACATTTACAATGAAAATATTAAGGAAGAATGACTATTGGTTATCCTGTTAAGTTAAGCCACTTAGTCCAATTCATGAGCTAAACACTAAACAAAGAAAGATAGAATATTATAATAAAAAAATAAAAAGTGGGTGGCCAATGGTAATTAATGACTTTTACTGCATACATTCACTCATTTAATTATACAATCATTTATTAATTCATTTAACAGTTGACACATTCATTACTTTCACAAGAAATAGAAGGCTGTTCTAAAAGAAAGTCATATTAACTGAAGAAAGATGAAATTCTTATGCTTTCTCTATCCCCTGTTGTATCTCCCTTTCAAGCATCTCTGAGATTATAGAATGACACTAGGGACATTTTTCAAAGGTGCTGCTTACCTAGTATTACCCATTCTAGCCAACAGAATCTGACCTTCTATTCAGGAGTGAATGGTGAATCCAGTCTTTTTTCGATAATATATTTGGAGAAATTTTTTTATTCTGTGTTTTATAAAAATGATGTTATTGTGTTTACTTATTGAGTCCCAGGATTTTCAGATATGTGGTCAAATGTGGTTTTGTTTGTTGGTTTGTTTGTTTTGGTGAATCTATGAGAACAATTCTAAATGAGATTAATATTTGAATCAGTAGACAGTAAATCATATTGCCCTCCTTAATATGAATCATCTTTATTCAGTCAATTGAAGACTGGGACAGAAGAAAAAGGTTAAGAGGAAGCACTCTCTGACTCACTGATTGACCTGGAACATTACATTGGTCTTTACCCACTTTTTAATTCAGACTCAAATATTAGCTCTTCTTGAATTTCAAGCCAGGTACATTTCAGCCTGGAACTTACAGCATCAATTCACCTAGTTTTCAGTCCTTTGAACTCAACCTGGAACTATACTACCTGCTCTGCAAGGTCTTCAAATGGCCAACTGAAGTTCTTGGGACTTAACATCTGTAATCATGTAAACTAATTCCTTATAATAAGCATCTTATTAGTTCTCTTCCTCTGAAGAACTCTGACTACTACAAATAAAACTACATATATTAAGAATGGAAAAAGAACTCACACTGGATGCTGAACATATAATGCAATAAATAGATGATGCACTGTAGAATCGTATATCTGGAAACTATGTAATTCTTGCTGACCAATGTCACCCCAATAAGTCTAATAATAAAAGAAAATTTTATGTTAAAAAGTGACTGAATCACACTGTGTAATTATAAGTATATATCGTAGATGTTAGATACTGGATAACAAAGGCATATAATGAATTTAAATTTAAAATAAATTAATAAAGTAGTAAAAATTCTTAGCCAGGAAATATTTCTAATGTTATCCCATGAAGATTTGTGTTACTACTTTGTTTGCTCAACAATATCTCTTCTGAAAAATAAAACTGAAATCTTTAAAGGCTGACCAAATTCATTACCATGTAGCCCAGATGGTTACTGGGAGAGAAACTCTTCTATGATATAATCCACAGAGTTCTGTACCAACTTTTTACCTTGTTTTTAAATCTAACCTCCCTAAATTAGGGAACCAAGAACAGTGAGTTTCAATTTCTTAGAGAAACTCCTCTAATCTTTGGTCTGACACTCAGACTCCTCTGGTCTTAAGAAGTTGTTTAAGCAAACAGATATAAGGCCTATATTGGCTATTACAATTCCTCATTACCTTGGTTGAATCCCCAGGCATTTCCCTACCTTTAGTAGTTGTCATGACACCGTCCTGGGCCTTGTGCCATGAAATCTCTTGATTTTGACTCAGAGTTGACCCTTCCTTCTCAGGCCTCATGTAGGACACCAGACGTCATGTCTATCATGACAAGAGCCATGGGAAACAAGAAGGGTGATGCAAGGTGAAGAAAGACAGTAGCCAAAAATATAGTACAGGCAGGGCCAAGGGACTCAAGCATCAAAAAGTGAGTCCCTAATCGGGTCAACATATAGCTTTTATTAGTGAACATACAAGAAAGTGAAACTTGTTTTTTCCATGATCTGTGAATTTCATGCCTCAAAGCTATTTTTCTTGAAAGTCCCCATTGTGTTTAAACATGTACTATGCCTTCGCACAACAGTGCACAACCCCAGGGACTCAGTATACCAAAACCACCCCAGGGAATGGATTCAGTGTACTGATGTCATCATTAAGGAAGCATGACTGATATCATTCCATCGGGTCTCAGTTTTCTGAGACACCTCCTTGTGATGTTATGGGATAGATGCAAGGGAACAGATGGTTCAGCAGCTGAAAGGCAACAAACCTAGAGCACCTGTTTATAGCTTCTCAATTTCTATAAAAACATGTTTCTCTTGTTCTCTTTCTTTTTTTTTTGGGGGGGGGGTAGTTCCCTGGCTGGGAATTGAACCCAGGCCTCGGCATTCAGTGCGCAAAAAACCTAGCCACTACGCCACCAGGAAACCCCTTTTTTTTCTCAATGTCATGGCTAAGAATGTAAGTTTGAAGTCAAATTGATTTGGATTGTCATCTTGGCTCTGCTACTTTTCAATTGTGTAATCTTGGGAAAGTCACCACCGTTCTCTGAGCCTTTACTTAATAATTTGGTGAATAGACTAATATTGCCTGTCATTCTTAGCTCATGTAGTGAAATCTCACATGTGAAACACCTACAACAAAACTAGAATAGAGCAGATGTTCAATGTAAATGATGATTATGAAGATGATGATGATAAATAATTGAAGATTAATCTGACCTTATAGAGAATAGATTGGTGGGCAATATTTGATCTGGAGAGAGTGCTAAGAAATAATAATGAGTAGAGGAAGATAGAAGAAATTTGCAATATATCATAAGTTATCAACATATTTTATTGATAAAGATTTTATAGGCAATAGAGTTAGACACAGTTCACACCACGGTTTTCACATAAAGATGTGTGTGTGTGTGTGTGTGTGTGTGTGTGTGTGTGTGTGTGTCTGTGTTAACAGTACTTTTAGCAATAATGGGAGGCTAAATAGAGTTGGCAAGTCTGACCAGGTGGTGTTGAGTAGGGTAAGAATTGACAACATTTGTGTGCATGGGAAGGAGATAAAAGATGAACTGCTTACTTTTCATGACAGTAATCAGCCATACTCTAAAAAAGTGTCCAGCAGTACATTCTTTAAAAATGTAAAGGTCTAATATTAATGGTCAGTTTCTCACTCTTTCTTTACAGTTTTCATATTTTTATGTCTTGGTAGTGTACAGAGCAATAGTGAACTTTCTCTTGGCACATTATATTTCAAACCTGAAGCCATGCAAATAATGTTGCATTATAAAAGTAGTTTGTTCACTAATTCTGTGGGTACATAGTAATTCATTTTGAATAGTAGAGGTTTTAAGATTTGCCTTGCTGAACAAAGTGCATGCCTTTAGTCTTAAGAAATAAAACTGCAAAAGATTTCTATTGAAGAAGAGCAAAGAAAATATATGCATCCATATATTAATTTTTATATTTGGGTGTTTAAAATTAAACTGATTATAGCACTCAATAAAAAATAGTGTTAATATAATAAAAATAATGATGCTATGCAAAAGTATAAAACATTCTTCATTTATGCATTTTTATATTCAGTGCACACAAGAGGAGCTATATAAAAGCTCACTGAATTTATAATAATGGCTCATCATAAATTCTAATAAATGACTATGACATAAAACAATTATTAGTAAGGCTCTCAATTTTCAGACAACAAAACCAAGGCATAGATAATTAATTGTCTTGATCAAAGTCACAGATTAGAAAATACAAACTAGATATATTTTGTTAAAAAAAAAAAAAGAACTTACAGCGATTTCAAACCTTCATCCTAATTAAATCCTTAAAAGACCTACATAAATCAAAGGTGATCCTAAGGACACCCAGATGGTATGCAGTCCCATGTGCCTGTGATGGTCCTAGTGACTGATCCCTCACATGATATAAACTAACCTTAAGTGATTAGTCTAACACATCCTAGGTAACCTTATTTTACTTATACTAATAAACTGCTTGTTTTCAGATGGCCAAGTGTTTTGAAAAGATATACAAGCAAATCAGCTAAGAAAGCTTTTCTTATTCCTAAGAATAGAGACATAAAAAGATGGACCCTATAGACATTGCTGTGTCTAAATATTACACCTAGAAATTTAAAAGGAATTATACAACCATGAGTAAAACTACCCTAAAAACAATGAACATAACAGTCCACCTGTTTTATAAATTATTTACCATGTGATATTGCTTTCCTATAATACAAACCCATCAACATGCACTTTGTTTATAAATTGAGATGTTTAGTAATTCAAAGTGAAACCCATTTGACTTTTGATGTCATGGGATATGTGTCTATTATTACAGAATTTAAAATAAAATGAAAATATTCAGTTAATCATTTGACATTTAAGCACATGTGAAGCTCCATTTTAATCTAGAATTATAATTTTATCTAGACATTATGGGACTACATATTATTTTTGTGTCTTTGGAATCATTATTGATTTATGTAGGTTTTCTAAGAAATTAATTAAAATAAAAGTTAAAAATCACTGCAGGTTTTTCTTTTACAGAGTATTTCTAGTTTGTATTGACTCATCTGTGACTTTGAGCAACATAATTAATTATCCATGCCTTGCTTTCCTTAACAGATTCAGAATGCATTCCAGTTGCCTAGTAGGAGGGTTCCATTTTTTCTTGAATGGCACTACACACTGAATTGAATTGAAATTAATCTTATCCTATATTATGATACTTCAACTTTATTTTGTACATTTTGGAAACAATTGATACAGGATAATTTAAAAAATAGAAAAAATATAGTCATATTTTTTGCACCAAAAAAATCTACTATGAATTTTGTAAAACTTCATAAAATCTAGTTTTATTATTGGTTATTTGTTATTAGAGACTTTTTTCCTTGGTCAGGGGTTTGACACATCTGTTTTGGAAGATGTTTTATTTATTTTTTATTTCAATCATGTCGGGGCTTGATTTAACTAAAACGTGGTGTAAAGTGTGACTGAATACCCTAAAATGAGGTTATATATGTGAATTGCTACAATCATTCATTACAATTGTTCTTTTAGAATCTATTTATGTGGTTAATCTGATAAGGTTTAGTTTAGCTTCATGAGCTAAAATGTAGGCAGCAAAATTATAAGACAAGCTTAGAAAGGAATGCTCTAAAAATTTATGTAAGTGTAAGATATTTGGCAGAGAATAACAGTCTAAACAGAGTTATTTTAAACAAAGAGACACAAACAAGGATCCTAGAACCAAAAAAAAACAAACAAACAAACAAACAAACAAAAAAACAAAAGTAAATCCTGCCAAAAGAACCTGAGTTTGATAGTAAGAAGGTGTGGGGTTTTGATCTAAATAAATTCTTATAGAAAGCCTATTTTTCTCATTTCCTATTGACAATTTTATTTTATTGTTCTGAGTCTTATTTCTGTTATCATCATTTTTTAAAACATAACTATCTCATAAAAAAAGTGGTGAATAGTAAACTTCCAAAACAGCCTGTTTTTTCTCTAAAATATAATTTATTACTATTGTTATGGCTATTATGGAAGTCTACAAAAGTAGGCAAAACCAATATCTTATGTTCAGAAATCTCAGTAAAGTTAAAAAAATTGCAATCAAGGAAAGAGTGTTTTGACCTCTGAGCATAAGATATGAGGTTATAAATGTCTCTTGTTATATATAACTGTCAAAAGTCTATAGAAAATAAATGGAATGGAATAACACTAATTTATATTTTACCAAGTGAGAAGGGCTATGTGTATCTATCTATTTACTCACTAATAGTATAGTGAACATTGCATTTAGGTATATATGAGTAAATGAGATAAAAATGTGTTACATTTTAGTCTTTCTAATTATCTTCGTAATTCATACTGATCAAATGCATTCGTTTTTGTCTAAAGATACTGATATAAAGAGATATGAAATACAAAACCTGATCTATAGCATATATCAAAGGCATTAAAAACATGTATACATGTGTACAATCCAGTGACCAGTATGTATATAAGCACTGAGATTAAATTTAAAAAGTCAATGATAAAAGAGCAATATTAGCCAGACCTTATTATTAATGCATCTGAAATAGGTAAAACTGAAATGAGATCAGAAAGGAAGAAAAGGAGAGGAAAATTAACATTTTTTGAGTAACTGCTGAAAGTCAAGTACCATGCCAGTCACTAAAGATGCCCCTCATGTAGGTTAATCTCTCAGTAACGGTGGGAGGTCCCACTGCTATTTCCATTTTAGAAGAAAGCAGAGCTGCAGTCTCAGGCTGGTAAGTGGCAGAGTAGAAATTAGCACTCTGGTTGATTAAAACTCAAGACTTGTGCTTTCCCCATCTAATTGTTAGTATGCCACCTTGGGGAAACATTTGGGGATTAGGTAGAGACAATTTCTGGAAAAAAGGGTAAAATTAGTTTAATGAAAAATTTAATTGAGGCTACCCAACAGGTTTTCTGAATTGATCTGGCTAGAATGATAATCTGAATTCAGTAATAATAAGTTAGTTTTGAGCCAGGAAATGATAAAGATAATGTGTAGAAAGATGCACTAAACAGATTAATATTAATATCTGTGTATGCATATTCCTATAAATGTGTTTTTGTAATAACACTTTCTAACTTTACTGGGAAAGTATAAAATTCAAAGCAAATCAAAATGTATACTTATGATAACTGTAATAGGACTCTTTTTATTGAGCCGTGTTTTAATAATCTGTAGTACAAGAGGAAATTCAATGTTTCCATTTAATTGTTAATCACTATCAGCATGTTTCAGAAGAGATCATATTTTCATTGAATAATTTAAGTTTTCTTTCCTATTACTCTAAGGTACAGTTTCCATTTCCTTATTACATTGGCAAGTTATTTACTTTCAGTATTATTATGTGAGTTAAAATTTACTTGCAATAGTTTCTACAAGAAAATGCAATTGTTTTTTGATAATAGGAACTGGGGAAAAATAATGTAAGTTTAGCAGTAACTTCTACCTTATACTTTATATCTGGTCTACTCTGAGATGCCCTGAGAGTAGAAAGCATTGATAGGAAATAAAAACTTTGTAGAAATTACTTTTACAATATCCTTTTTTCCAACTTTCTTAATTTAAATGAAAATTAAAATAAAAAATTATTATATTAGGTAATATTATATATTGCTTTTTAATTGTTATAATTATTGGAATTTAAGAATCATAAAACATGAGTAAAGTTTTCATCACAATAATCACACCATCAAGAATGCTGCCTCTTTGTGGTCCTCTCTGAAGCTATTTTTATTTGTTTGTTATTGTTTTTAACTTTTAAGTCTTTACAAGGTAGCTGTGGTATGGCCAGCACCCTAAATTTAACCAGCAAATATATTTTATTTGATCCAACCAGTTTTATTTTAATTAAATTAATTAATAAATATAAAGCTGAAATTTACATAAAACTGTGGATAGATATCCAAATCACTTTGATAAGACCTTGGGATAAAATAGTTTCAGTAAAGCTTTTCTTAATTTAAAGATAATTTTTAAGGGTGATATTTAAAAAAGAAATAAATCTTACAGCTATTGACTTAAGAAGAAAGGAAAGAAACACAGAAAGCGAAACAATCAGTTGTGACTTACTGAGTTGTTGGGTTTTGCACTTAATATCTGGGTAGAACAAAAAACAAATTTTCCAGAATGGTAAACCAAGTCCATGTTTTTTAGACATATTTTCTTTTGAATTTGAATCTCTTCAATCCAGGTTGTCCTTAAACTTCCTTAGATTGTGAGTGCCTATGGGAGTCTGAGGACTCTCATAGCACTGTTACCATAAAAACTAAAGGCCAAAGTGAGAAGCAATAGCATTTTTCGAGATTAAAAAAAAATAGCTATTGGGGAGTTCCCTGGTGGTATAGTGGCTAAGCTTCGGCACTGTCAACACTGTGGCCTGGGTTCAATTCCCAGCCAGGGAGTTACCCACATTAAAAAAATTGTTATTTGAGAAGCAATGATTTAAGCAAAAGTCCACATACTATTTAGATTAAGAAACAAAGACAATGCATATTTCTGAGAAAGGGGAGGGAAATGGTTACATCAAGGGAATGAAAGTATTTTTATTGGTTCCAATAAACAAGCATAACTATGAAAATTTTGAAGAATGTTTTTAATTTAGAATGTTTTAAATTTCAGTTTGGTAGTCATAATATCTGCTTTCTCTTTATCTCTGCAAACAGTTCTTGAGAACACAATGTTGTCACTTCAGGCCCAGTACAAGGTTATTTTGTCTTGTTTTAACATTTCAAATATTTGAAGATAAGTGTGTAATGTAGTTCCTCTAAGATAACATTTCTGAGTCCATTTTAAAGTGGCTCTGCTTATGTTATTTTTCACAGCAGCTTTAAATATATGTTTAATTTGGTCCTTAGTATTTGTGGTAAGCATATTAATGAAAGCTGTCAACATCTTAATCTGGACATCTGTAAATATGTTAATCTACATTAAAAAGAGGACTCAAAGGTGCAGATATAACTAATTTTGATAAGCTTTATTTACTAAATGAATATCATACTAGAGAGACTATCTTTATTTATGTAGGTCCGAATGTAATCACAATGACCCTTAAAATTAGGGATTAAAAGGCAGGAGAGAGAATCAGACAGATGGCAACATGACAACAAGACAAAGTCTCAGAATAAAGTTGCTCGTAAAGTGGAGGAAGGGGCCATTAGTCAAGGACATGAGTGGCCTATAAAAGATGAAAAGGCCAAGAAAGTGGATTTCTTCCCAAAGCCTCTGTTCAAAAACACAGGTTTGCCCAACTTGGTTTTAGCCCACTGAGACCAATGTCACGCTTTTGACTTAAAGAACTGTAAGATACTAAACTTGTTTTGTTTAAAGTCACTAAATTTGTAGAAATTTACTACAGCATCAAAAGGACTCCAACAAAAATTTTTCTAACTAAAGTGGAGTGCTACTGTAACAAATACCTTAAAATATAGGTGTGGCTTTGGAATTTGGCAATAGAAAAATGCTAAAATAATTTTGATGTATGAGATAAAAAACACTGAGGTTAACCTAAATTTATGTTAGTAGAAATATGAATGTTATAGTCTCAGCTGATAAGGGCTCAAAACATTTGAGAGTAATGATGGATTAAGAATACACTGCCTTACAGAATACCTAAAGTGTGATGACAAATTATTGGTAGAAATGTACACATTAAAGGAATTGGTAATGAGGCTGAAAAAACAATGAAGGACATTTTGTTAGAATTTGAAGAAAAGCTGATTCTTGTTATATAGAAGGAGAAAGCCAAACAGAAATATGTAAAACAGAACTTGAAAAAGATAAAATTTTATTACTAAACTCAGGTTTGGTTGCTTACTGCATGAGTCAATGATCAAGAGACTAAGATTGCTGGGGAGAAAAAGTAGTTTAATACAAATGTCAGCATTCTGGGAAGATGACAGACTCTTGTCTCAAAGGTCACCTTTCCCATTTCCAACATGGCCAGAGGTTTTATAGCTATTCAAGAAGTAAAACAAAGAATAGGAGAAATTAAACAATTCCTAAGTGCTGATACCTGGGGGAAAAATACCCCTGGGAGTCCAGTTTGTTCTGAGTCTGTTGTAGGAGTGAATTGTAGCTGGGTGTCAGGGTCCAATTACCTGAGAGCTGAATCAGTTTCCTTCAAGTCACTGTTCTGCAGATTAACCAAATTAGTGAGATATGCATTAGCCTCAGAAAAATCTATAGAATCATGTAAGAGAAGAAGAAAAACAAAACAAAACAAAAGAATAATAAAGAGAAATTAATGAGATTGTTAAATCTGAAAAAATATGTTGTCACACTTACAATTGGACATTCAGCTGATATTTTCAAGCAAAGTCTTATAGCCTTTTAAATCTTACCACTTATAGTAAAATGTAAGAGAAAAGAGATTTAGGTTAAAATAATGTAACTAATATAACATTGTATATCAACTATACTTAAATAGAGAAGTATTAAAAATTGAAACCAAAAATTTGTAATTTGGGAAACTCTTGGCCTATGCAGATCACCAAAAGCAATGTAATCATGAGACTCATTGTCAGGAAAACTGCTCTGGAGCAAAGCAGAAGCTATGGATGGACAAACTTTTGCTAGTATCTCATGAAAATTAAAATGAGTAGTCAGTCACAAAAGGGCTATTTGAAGAAATTAAACATTTGATTCATAGAGCCTCTCAGCTATTTAAGCAGAAACAAAGAAATAAAGAAAAATTAGATAAGTTTATTTATGCTGGAATGTTTTATCCATTGCAGTGAATCTCAATAAAATAAAAAAAGCCCCACACATTTCTGGAGTACAGTGTAATAGCAAAAACAGTGCCCAATTGGAGATCACCCTGCACATAAGTAGTCTTTCTTAAAAAGAGAGGCAGAAGATAATAAAACAAATTGCAATATTATGTAACAAACAAAAAAAAATCCAACCAAAAACAAAAAAATAAAACAAAAAACAAAAATGAAACTTAAGTTGCTGGCTTTAAAGCAAGAAAGTAGACATGGAACAAAAGTGAATGGTCTCTAGAAACTTAAAAGGACAAGGAAAATTTTTTTGTTTTTGTTTTTAAAAGAACCTTCAGAAAGCCACACACCTTTATAACACTTTGATATTAATTCAGTGAGACCCAACAGTCTCCAACTGTTAGATACCAATTTACATAATATATTTTACAAATTAGAAGAGAACATTTCCGAACTGATTGTATGATTTCAGTATTACTCTGATACGCTAAGCAGACAATCACATAAAAAAAGTAAGTTACAGACAAATGTATCTCATGAAGTTAGAAACAAAAATCAACAAAATATCAGAAAACCAAAACTATGCTTAAAAGTAATTATACAACATGACCCAGTGAGATTTATTCTATATATGCAAAATTTTATTAAAAATTAAGTGGTTCAATATTTTTAATTTACTATAGTAATAGTTAAGAAAGAAATGTCTACCACATGATCCTATCAATGAAGATGAAGAAACCATATCATTATTTTGATGTTCAATACCCATTCTAGGAGAAGAGGCCAAAATGGTGACTAGGAAGGAAGTCCCTAAAGCCTCTCCCAGAAAACACAATTGAACAGCTGTCCAGGAGCCAAGAAAGAGGACCCTGAGTGACACAATGACAGCTGAGAAATCTATGCCTAGCAAGAAAACAACTGAAGGTTGGAGAGAAAGGGGCAAGCAAGAAAGAAGGGAGGAAGCAGAGACAGATCACAACAGGACCCCAACACTGCTGACTATCTGGGAGCAGCACAGAACATGGGACAAGGGAGGCCAAGAGTCGACAAGAGTAAAATCCAGCTGTCATGGGAGAATGGTGGGAGAACATGGGAGAGCTAGACCTTAAAGCTGCATGTTGGAGACAGAGCCTGGGGGCCAGCCTCTGAAGCTCTTGAATCGCAACAGGGCTGAGCGAGGTCTCTGAACAGCTACAGGCAGAGGTGCGACCCCAGAGACAGCACCTTGGCTCCCAGTGCCCCTGCACCCCACAACATGTATGTGCATGCCTACTCCACAGGGCTGTGGTTCCTGTCCCATGGCAGAGGTGAGCTGGCTGCCTTTGCACTACCTGTGACATCAGGACCAAAGCTCTGGATTTGTGGTTTGCACACAACAAACGCCCACACTCAGTGTGAGCAAGTAGACTCCACCCCAAATGGCTGGTTGCAGGAATAGGCCCTGGAAGAAAGGCAGATTTGATAGCATTCCCCCCAGCCAGCAAAAGCATCCTTGGCCTATATCTCCCAGATTCTCCAGCATGGAACAGGAGGATGAGCTGCACCAGCATACTTTTTGTTGGCCTCTCCCTTATCCTACAGCCTCCCCAATGAACTGCAGGAAGCAGAGTGACCCCAGATAGATGAACACCACCATCAAACATGTCTAGAGACCAAAGATAAGGTTTAAACACCTCCCCTCTCTTGCAAAACTTGGTCCCCAGTGCCACCTAGTGTCTGCCCTACAGCAAGACACCACAAAAATACTAATCAGGGCTCCTCAGCTCTGCTGAACATAATGCCCTCATATCAAAGAGAAAGAGCCCAGCAGACAGCACAAATTCTTTAGTATCTAATGCTGCTCAGAAAGAAAATGAAAAATATCCAGAAGAGAGTTTCATAGACCTAGAATTTTCTGAAGTACATGAGAGAGAATTTAAAGTTTCCGTTCTAAAGGCTCTGAGAGAAATGAAAACATACTGGCAGAACACCATAGCTGGGGTGAATGACCTAAGAAAGAAAATTTATATAAAAGGAACAACTTCACAAAGACATTCAAAACATAAGGAAGATCAACATGGAAATTTGAGAGATAAATTATACAATAAAAGAAGCAAGAAACAAAATAACTGCCATAGGAAACAGGGCCAACAAGATGGATGAAATTATTAGTGATATTGAAGATCAGAACATGGAAACATCTCAAAAAGAGGAAGAGAGGGAATATAGAGAGAAAAAGATTCAAAGAACTCTGTAAGAACTCTCTGTCTCCATGAGAAAAAATAACATCAGGATAATAGGAATAGAAGAAGCAGCAGAGCACACTACAGAGAACATACTCAAACAAATAGTACAAGAGAACTTTCCAAACATATGGAAAGATCTGAAAGCCCAAATTCAAGAAGAATACAGGTCCCATAGATATCTGGACACTAGCAGATCTTCCCAAAGACACATGGTACTAAAGATGTCAAAAACTAAAGACAATTATCAAGGCAGCCAGGGAAAAAAGAACTATAACCTTTAGTGGAAAATTCATCAGGCTGACATCAGATGTCTCAGCAGAAACTGTACAAGCCAGGAGGGAGTGGAATCAAATATTCAAAATTTTAAAAGAGAGGAACCTCTAGCCAATAATAAATTATCCAGCAAAATTATCTTTCAGGAATGAAGGTGGAATAAAGTCCTTCTGTGACACACAGAAGCTGAGGAAATTCACCAGCACAAGGTCAGCACTTGAAGGAAAAATAAAACCCATCCATGTGCTCTCTCCAAGAGACACACCTCAGCCATAAGAACAAACACAGACCCAGAGTGAAAGGGTGGGAAACAATACTCCAAGCAAATGGTAACAAGAGAAAAACAGGAGTTGCATACTGATAGCTGATGAAATAAACTTCAGGTTAAAAAAAATAACAAAACACAAAGATGGACATTACATAATGATAAAAGGAACAATATAATAACAAGAAGTTTTGACACTAATTAATATATATGCTCCTAACCAGGAAGCATGGAAATATATAAAGTAACTATTAACAGATCTGAAAGGAGAAACTGACTAAAACACAATCATTGTGGAAGACTTAAACACCCCTTTAACAGCCATGGAGAGATCATCCAAACAGAAAATAAATAAGGAAATATCAACTCTAAAAAACACATTACATCAATTGGACATACTTGACATTTATAGGACACTTCATGCAGCAAAAAGAGATTTTACCTTCTTTTTTAGTGTACATGGAACATTTTCAAGGATAGACCACATGCTGGGACACAAAAGTAGCCTCAGTAAATCCAAGAAGATCAAAATCATACCAAGTGTATTCTCAGACCACAAAACTTTGAAATTGGAAATCAACTGTAAAAGGAAAACAGAAATAACCCCATATACATGGAGATTAAACAACATGTTATTAAAAAGTGACTAAATAGGAGAAGAAGGCAAGATAGCGACTGGAGAGGAGGTCCCTAAAGCCTCTCCCAGAAAACACAATTGAACGGCCACCCAGGAACCAAGAAAGAGGACCCTGAGTGACAAAACGGCTGTTGAGAAATCCACAAATCGCAAGTAAACACCTGAAGGTTGGAGAGAAGGGGGTGAGTGGGGGAGACGGAAGGGAGCAGAGACTGCAACAGGACACAATCGCTGCTGACCATTCTGAGTGACACAGTTTGGGGGAGGGAAGAGACCATAGGAGAGCTTGGCTTTGGAGCTGCATGCTGGGGATGGAGTTTGGGAGCCAGCCTCTGGAACTTTTGAGTGGTAGAAGGGCTGAGCAAGGACTCTGAACTGCAAAGATGACACCCCAGCTCTAGGCCCACTGGAGACCTACACAGGGCTGCAGTTCCAGTTCCCAGACCACTACAAAGGTGACCCTGCTGTCTCAGGCCAGGCCCACAGCTTTGGACTTATGGAGCGTGCACTTCCTTGTGCACCCCAGGGTTCTGAAAGCAGTGTGAGCCTGTAGACAACCAGAAGCTGAATCAGGGCTAGGAAGAAAGACTGATTTGATAGCATTCACCCGAGCTAGCAGAAACAGGCCTCTGATCAGCTTCCTCAGCAAAGGGGAGATGGCAGAGCTTCCCTTGGAGCAACTTTTGGTGGCCTCTCCCCAGGATACATGCACATAGCTTCCAAACGCAGTAGGAGATCAGAGACAAGAAATAAACAACCCCCTCTCTCCCAAAACTTGACCCCCAGTGCCACAGTAAGACAACAAAAAAGCAATAATCTGGACACTGAACATAAAACCCTTATGTCAAAGAGGAAGAATCCAGTGGACAGGATCAATTCCTTAAAAACTAAAACTCCTAAGGAAAAAAAAAACCAAAAAAAAAAAACCATGAAATTTATCCAGAAGACAGCTTCTTAGACCTAGAAGGGTCTGATTTAAGTGACAGAGAATTTAAAGCAGCTATTCTAAAGGCCGTGAGAGAAGTGAAAACCTACTGGCAGGACAGCATAGCTGAGATAAACAACAATAAAAGGATATAAATGACATAAAAAAATGAACTCTGTGAACAAAAAAAACAATTTAACAAAAATTCAAAACATAAGAAAGATTGAGACGGAAATAGGAGAAATAAATAATACGATAAAAGAAGTGAGAAATGAAATAACTGCCATAGGACACAGGACCAACCAGATGGAGA
Organism: Lyroderma lyra; assembly: GCA_004026885.1. Classification (NCBI taxonomy): domain Eukaryota; kingdom Metazoa; phylum Chordata; class Mammalia; order Chiroptera; family Megadermatidae; genus Lyroderma; species Lyroderma lyra. The sequence goes on along the minus strand of PVJL010005448.1, from coordinate 56,578 downwards.
AAAGAATTAGTGATATTGAAGATCAGAACATGGATACAGCTCAGAAAGAGGAAGAGAGGGAACATACAACCTAAAGGATTGAAAGAACTCTGCAAGAACTATCCAACTCTATGAGACAAAACATCAGGATAATAGGAATAGAAGAGGGGGCAGAGCAATCTACAGAGAGCATACTCAAATAAATCGTAGATGAGAACTTTCCGAACCTATAAAGATCTGGAACTCCAAGTTGAAGAAGAAAACAGGTTCCCTAGATACCTGGACCCCAACAGATCTTCTCCAAGACACGTAGTACTAAAGGTGTCCAAAACTAAAGAAAAAGAGACAATTCTCAAGGCAGCCAGGGAAAAAACAAATATAACCTTTAAAGGAAAAAACCCATCAGGCTGGCATCAGATTTCTCAGCGGAAACTCTACAAGCCAGGAGAGAGTGCAACCCAATATTCAAAAATTTAAAAGAGAAAAACTTCCAGCCAAGAATAAATTATCCAGCAAAATTATCTTTCAGATATGAAGGTGGAATGAAGACTTTCTCAGACAAACAGAAGCTGAAGGAATTTGCCAGCACGAGGCCAACACTCCAAGAAATACTGAAGGAGGCTCTTCAACCTGAAACAAAACATCAGGAGAAATGGAACAAATTTGGGGCAACAAGAAAGAAACAAAAATAAACAAACAAACAAACAAACAACAAACAAAAACAAAGAAAGTAATAAGTAATGGCCACAGGATATCCTCACATATCGATCATCACTCTAAATGTTAATGGACTGAACTCACCAATAAAAAGACAGAGGAGCAGATTGGATTCAAAAACAGAATGCATCCATATGCTGTCTCCAAGAAACACAACTCAGCCGTAAGGACAAACACAGACTCAGAGTGAAAGTATGGGATACAATACTTCAAGCAAATGTTAACCAGAGAAAAGCAAGAGTGGCCATACTGATATCTGATGAAATAAACTTCAAGTTAAAAAAAGATAGTAAAAGACAAAGATAGATATTACATAATGATAAAAGGCACAATGCAACAACAAGAAGAGTTGACATTAATCAACATATATTCTCCCAACCAGGATGCATCAAAATACACAAAGGAAATACTAACAGAGTTGAAAGGAGAAACCGATGAATACACAATCATAATGGGAGACTTAAACACCCCGCTAACAGCCATGGACAGATCATCCAAACAGAAAATAAAAAAGGAAATAACAGCCCTAAATGACACATTACAGCAATTGGACATAATTGACATTTACAGGATACTTCATCCAGGAAAAAGAGACTATACCTTCTTTTCTAGTGCACATGGAACATTCTCAAGGATAGACCACATGCTGGGACACAAAAGTAGCCTCAGCACATTCAAGAAGATTGAAATCCTACCAAATGTATTTTCAGACCACAAAGCTTTAAAATTGGAGATCAACTGTAAAAGGAAAGCAGAAGAAACCACATGTACATGGAGATTAAACAACAGCTTATTAAAAAAGGACTGGATAAAAGAACAAATAAAAGATGAGATTAAAAAATATATGGAAACTAATGACAATGAAAATACAATGTATCAGAATTATTGGGACACTGCAAAAGTAGTAATAAGAGGGAAATTTATATCATTACAGGCCTATCTAAAGATACAAGAAAAATCACAAGCAAACATCTTACCATCCCATCTTAAAGAACTAGAAAAAGAAGAGCAGACAAAACCCAAAGTCAGCAGAAGGAAAGAAATAATAAAAAGTAAAGCAGAGCTAAACCAATTAGAGAACAGAAAGACAATAGAAAAAATTAATATAACGAAGAGCTGGTTCTTTGAGAAAGTCAACAAAATTGACAAACTCCTGGTGAGACTAAGCAAAGGATGAAAGGAAAGGACACAAATATCCAAAATTAGAAATGAAAGGGGAGAAATTACCACTGATACCACAGAAGTACAAAGAATTATAAGAAAATATTATGAAACTTTATGCCATGAAATTTAACAACCTAGAAGAAATGAACAAGTTTATAGAAACTTATAGCCTACCAAGACTGAACCAAGAAGAACTGGATAATCTAAATAGACCGATCAACAACAACGAGATTGAAATGACTATCCATAATCTCCCTAAAGGCAAAAGCCCTGGACCAAATGGTTTCACCAATGAGTTCTACCAAGAATTCAAAGAAGAATTAACATCTATCCTCCTCAGACTCTTCCAAAAAATTGAAGAGGAAGCAATACTTCCTAACTCATTCTATGAGGCCAACATTACTCTAATACCAAAGCCTGGCGAAGACAACACAGAAAAAGAAAACTATAGACGAATATCGCTGATGAACACAGATGCAAAATTTCTGAAAAAAATATTAGCAAATAGAATACAACAATGCATCAAAAAGATCATACATCATGATCAAGTGGGATTCATCCCAGGGGCACAAGGATGGTTCAACATACGAAAATCAATCAATGTGATACACCACATAAAAAAAAAAAAAAGATAAAGACCATGTGGTCATTTCAATTGATGCAGAAAAAGCTTTCGACAAGGTACAACATCCATTTATGATAAAAACACTAAATAAAATAGGTATAGAAGGAAAGTATCTCAACATAATAAAGGCCATATATGACAGACCCTCGGCTAACAGCATACTGAATGGGGAATAGCTGAAACCTATTCCCCTAAAATCAGGAACAAGACAGGGATGCCCCTGTCACTACTGTTATTTAATATAGTATTGGAAGCTCCAGCCACAGCAATCAGGCAAGAGAAAGGAATCAAAGGTATCCAAATTGGAAAGAAGTGGTCAAATTGTCACTATTTGGGGATGATATGATCCTTTATATAAAAAATTCCAAAGAATCCACCAGGAAACTATGAAAAACGAGTAACAAATATACTAAAGTCGCAGGATACAATATCAATGTACAAAAATCAACGGCATTCCTTTATGCAAACAATGAATCTTCAGAAAAAGAAATGAGGGAGTCAATTTCTTTTGCTTTCACAACAAAAAGAATGAAATACCTGGGATTTAACTTATCAAAAAAGGTGACAGACTTATACACAGAAAAGTATAAGACACTTTTGAAAGAAATTGGAACAGACTTTTAGAGGTGGAAAAATATCCCCTATTCATGGATAGGAAGGCTTAACATTGTTAAAATGGCCATTCTGCCCAAAGCAATCTACAGATTTAATGCAATACCCGTCAAAATCTCACAATCATACTTTCATGAAACAGATAAAAGAATTATTAGATTCATATGGAACCATAAAAGACCTCGAATTGCCAAAGCAATACTACATAAAAAGAATAAGGCTGGTGGCATTACACTTCCTGACTTCTATTTATATTACAAAGCATCAATAGCCAAAACAGGTTGGTACTGGCAGAAGAACAGAAATAGAGACCAATGGAATAGAACTGAAAACGCAGAAATAAACCCACAAATTTATTGACAAATAATTTTTGATAAAGGAGCAAAGAACATACAATGGGGAAAAGACAGCCTCTTTAGTAGGTGGTGCTGGGAAAACTGGAAAAACATATGCAAAAGAATGAACCTGAGCTGTGAACTCTCTCCATATACAAAAATTAACTCGAAATGGATTGAAGACCTTCATATAAGACCTGCAACAATAAACTGTATAGAAGAAGACATAGGTACTAAACTTATAGACCTAGGACTCAAGGAAGACTTCATGAACCTGTCCTCAAAGGCAAGGGAAGTAAAAGCAAAAATAAATTAATGGGACTATATCAAACTAAAAAGCTTCCACACAGCAAAAGAAACCATCAGCAAGTCAAAAAGACAGCCAACTGAATGGGAGAAAATATTTGCAAATACCGCATCAGATAAGGGTCTAATATCTAAAATATATAAAGAACTAATAAGACTTAACAACAAAAAAACAAACATCCCAATTAAAAAGTGAGCAGAGGAACTAAACAGACACTTCTCCCATGAAGAAATACAAATGGCCAGCAGACATATGAAAACATGCTCATCCTCATTATCTATCAGGGAAAATCAAATCAAGAGGACAATGAGATATCACCTCACACCTGTTAGAATGGCTATTATCAACAAGACAAGGAATAACAAGTGGAGAGGATGTGGAGAAAAAGAACTCTCACACACTGCTGGTGGGAATGCAAATTGATACAACCACTGTGGAGGTTCCTCAGAAAATTGGGAATGGAATTACCATATTATTCAGCAATCCTCCTTTTAGGGATCTACCCCAAAACTTGAGAACCTTTGTCCACAAAACTTATGTATCCCAATGTTCATTGCAGCACTGTTCACAGTGCCAAAACATGGAAATAACCAAAGTGCCCTGCGACAGATGACTGTGGTACATAGACCCAATGGAATATTACTCAGCTATAAGAAAAGATGAAATATTATCATTGCAACAAAATGGGTGGACCTGGAGATCATCATCCTTAGTGAAATAAGCCAGACAGAAAAAACAAAGAACTGTATGACTTCACTCATATGCAGAATATAAAACTGAAAGCAACAAAGAGAAAAGAAATGAAAACACAAACAAAAAACCCGTGGACACAATCAATAGTTTAATGTTTATTTGGGGACAAGTGGGTTAAGGAGGGGAAACACGGCAGGGGGTAGGAAAGGAGGGAGGCGAAGCTTAATATAAGGTGATGGAAAGAGAAGTCACATTAGGTGGTGAACTTATTATACAACAAGTTGACAAAACACTGTAGAATTGTATGCCTGAAACCTATATAGTCCTTGCAACAGATGTCACCCCAATAAGTCTAACAATAAAAATGAATTTGAAAATTTAAAAAAAAATAGAAATTTAAACTCTAAAATAGAATCAAATAGAAATTTGGGAGATAAACAATGCAATAAAAGAAATGAAGCTAGAACTAACTAGTAAAGAAAACAAGGCCAACCAGGCTGATAAAAGAATTAGTGATATATAAGATAGAAACATGGAAATTAAATGAAGGACATAGACTGCGACTTGAAAACAAGACAAAACAATCAAAAAAGACCTCTAGAAGAACTATCTGACTCCATTGCAAAGAACAACATTAGGATAATAGGAATACTAGAAAAAACAAAACAAAACAAAACAACTCTAATGAGAGCTTAAGTAAACAAATAGAACAGTAGATAAGAAATTTCCAACTCTATGGAAAGAACTGAAACCCCAAATTCAAGAAGAAAACAGGACTTCTAGATACCTGAATCCCCCAGACTTTCTCTAAGTCACATTATACTGACGATGTCAAAAATTGAAGACCAAGTAAAAATTCTCAAGGCAGTCAGGGGAAAATATATAACTATCAAAGGAAAGTCCATCAGGCTGTCATCAGATTTCTCAGTAGAAACTCTTCAAGCCAGGAGAGATTGGAATCATATATTCATCATATTAAAGAGAGGAATTACCAGCCAAAAATAATCTATCTGGCAAAGTTATTCTTTAGAAGTGAAGTAAGAGTAAAAATTTTTTCAGACATACAGAAGCAGAGGGAATGCAGCCACACAAGTTTAGCACTTTGGGATATACTGAAGGAAGCTACTCAATCTGAAACAAAAAAAAAAACCAAAACAAAACAAAATAAATGTCAAAAAGTTGGGAACAAAAAAAAGCGAAGAAGTAAACATTGAAATTCTCATAAGACAATAGAAATTAAAAGTATACTTGAGAAAAGGAGCCACTACATACATGAAGCTTTCATTTTCATAAACCTCATTGCACCTACTCAAAATGAAAAAAAACAAATAGACAGTGACAAAGAAGAAACCTGGAATTCAAACAACCAAAAATCAAAAGACAAAATGGCTATAGAAAATCCTCATATATTAATCACCATTCTAAATGTACATGGACTGAAAACACAATTATTGTAGAGGACCTGAACACTCTCTTAAAGGCATGGACAGATCATCCAAACAGAAAATAAAAAGAAAATATGAGCTCTAAATGATACACTAAAACAATTGGACATGATTGACATTTACGGGACATGCAATCATACAACACAAGATTATACATTCTATTCTAGTGCACATTGAACATTCTCAAGGATAGATCATATGCTGGGACACAAAAATAACTCAGCAAATTAAAAAAAATTGAAATTATACATAGCATATTTGCAGACCAGAAAGCCTTGTTATTGGAGATCAACTGCACAGAAAAAGGAGAAAAAAACTACATGTACGTGGAGATTAAAAAATGTTAAAAATGACTGGATCAAAGAAGAAGTAAAAGAAGTGATTAAAAATTATATAGAAACAAATGGCAATGAAAATACAATGTATCAAAATTATTGGGATGCAGCAAAAGAAGTAATAAGAGCAAAATTTATATCATTACATGTTTATCTCAAGAAACAAGAAAAAACTCAAGTAAACAACCTAACATCTCATCTTAAAAAACTGAAAAAGGGAGTTCCCTGGTGGTATAGTGGCTTAAGGCTTCAGTGCTGGCACTGTCAACGCTGTGGCCTGGGTTCGATTCAAACAAGGGAACTACCCACATACTACAAACAAAACAAACAAACAAAGAAAAAAAATGAAAAAAAAGAACCCCCCCAAAATAAACAAAGTCAGCAGAAGAAAGAAAATAATAAAAATTAGAGCAGAACTAAATGAAATAGAGAACAGAAGAACAGCAGAAAAAATTAATGCAAAAAAATCAATAAGATTGACAAACCTCTGGTTAGCTTCACCAATGGGCAAAAGAAAACACACAAATAACCAAAATTAGAAATGAAAAAAAGAGAAATTACCACTGATACTACAGAAATACAAATGATCATTAAAAAAATATTATGAAGGACTATATGCCACCAAATTTAAAAACCTTGAAGAAATGAACATGTTTCTAAAAACTGGACAATCTAAAAAGACCAAACAACAGTAAGGGAATTGAAACAATCATTTAAAACCTCCCCAAAGGCTAGACCCCAGAACCTAGCAGTCTTACCAATAAGTTTTATCAAAGATTCAAAGAGGAAATAATGCCTATTCTCCTCAAATTCTTCTAAATAATTAAAGAAGAGGCAATACTTCCCAACTTTCTCCAGAAGGCCAAAATAACCCCCATACCAAAGCCTGGTAAAGATAACACACACACACAAAAAAACTACAGACCAGTATCTCTGATGAACACAGATGCAAAAATCATAAATAAAATGCCAGCAAATAGAATATAACAATGCTTTGAAAAGAGGATATAACACAACCAAGTGGGATTCATCTCATGAACACAAGGATGGTACAATATATGGAAATCAATAAATGTGATATACCATATAAACAAACTAAAAGATAAAAACCATATGATTTTTATTAATTGATGTAGAGAAAGCGTTTGAAGAGATACAACATCCATTTATGATCAATACGCTGAATAAAACGGGTGTAGATGGAAAGAACCTCAACAACAACAAAAAAAGGCTGTATATGACAAAATCTCAACTAATATTATACTAAATGGAAAAAAAAACTGAAGCCTATTCTACTAAAATCACTAGTAAGACAAGAATGTGCCCTGACACCACTGCTATTCAATATAGTACTAGAAATTCTAGCTAGAGCAATCAGGCAAGAGAAAAAACAAAACAAAACAAAACATCCAAATAGGGAGAGAAGAAGTTAAACTATTTTTTTGCAGATGACATGATCCTTTATATAGAAAAAACTATAGACCCCACCAAAAAACCATTAGAAATAATAAACAAATACAGTACAATTGTAGTATATAAAATAAATGTACAAAAATCAATTGAATCTATATATACCAACAAACAAAACTTCAGAAAAAGATATAAAACAAAAAATACCTTTTGTGATCACAACAAAAAGAATAAAATACCTAAAAAGAAGCTTAACAAACAATGTCAGGAACTTATATACTTGAAACTATAAGACACTATTAAAATAAATTGAAGAGGACACGGAGAAATTGAAAGATATTCCATGTTCCTGAATTGGAAGAATTAATATAGTTAAAATGGTTATATTACACATAGCAATGTACAGATTTAATTCAATTCCTATCAAAATCCCACAGGTATTATTTCAAAAAATAGAAAAAAATCATCAAATTTATATGGAACCACAAAAAATACCCCCATATTTCCATACAATTCCATATAAAAAAAATAAGGCTGAAGACATCACACAATCTAATTTCAATCTATATTACAAATCATCAATAATCAAGACAGCTGAGTATTGGCAGAAAAACAGATACACAGACCAATGGAACAAAATTAAAAACCCAGAAATAAACCCTTAAATATATGGACAGATAATTTTTAACAAAGAAGAAAATATATACAATGGGGAAAAGAAAGTCTCTTCAGTAAATGGTGCTTGGAAAATTAGAAAACCACATGCAAAAGAATAAATTTGAACTGCCAACTGTTACCATATACCAAAATTAACTCAAAATGAATTAAAGACCTTGACATAAGACCAGAAATAATAAATTGTATGTGAGAAAACATTGGTACTACTATTATAGACATTGAGTTCAAGAAGAACTTCATGAACCTGACCTCAAAGGAAATGAAAGTACAAGCAAAAATAAATGGACGAGACTATGTCAAACTAAAAAGCATTTGTACAGAAAAAAAAAAAGAAAGAAAACATCAGCAAAGCAAAAAAGGCAGCCAACTGAGTAAGAGAAAATATTTGCAAACCATTCCTTTGATAAGGGATCAATATCTAAAATATATAAAAAAACTCATAGGATTCATTAATAAAAAAATCAAACAATCTAGTTAAAAAATGGGCAGAGGACTTGAACAGATACTTCTCCCAGAAAGACATACAAATGGCCAACAGATATGTGAAAAGATATTAAATTTCACTAACTATTAAGGACATGCAAATCAAAACCACAAGGAGATACCACCACACCTGTTTAAATGACTATATTCAACAGGACTAGGAATAACAAATGTTGGAGAGGGTGTGGAGAAAAAGGAACCTTCGTACACTGCTGGTGGAAATGCAAACCAGTATGGCCACTATGGAGGACAGTATGGAGGTTTCTCAAAAAATTAAGAATAATTACTATATGACCCAGCAATTTCACTTCTGAGTATCTACCCCAAAATTTTGAAAACCTTACTTTAGAGAGATATATGCACCCCAATGTTCATGGCAGCACTATTCACAGTGGCCCACTCATGGAAATAGCAATGTGTCTTTTAGTAGATGACAAGCTAAAGAAGCTGTGGTACATATATACAATGGAATATTACTTAGCCATAAGGAAGAACAAGAAAGGGCCATTTATAACAACATGAATGGGTCTTGAGACCATCATGCAAAGCAAAATAAGCCAGACAGAAAAAAAATCAAGAACCATATGACTTCACTCATTTGTGGAACACAAAGCTGAAAGCAACAAAGAAACAAAAACTTATGGACGCAATAAATACTTTAGGGTTAGTGGTTATCTGAGAGTATGGGAAAGGGGTGTGGAAGAAGAGGAAGAGGAACCAAATATATAGTGATAAAAACAGAACTGACTCTGTGTAATGAGCACAAAACACAACACAGATGATGTAATGTAGAATTGTACACCTGGAAACTATGTAATTTTTATTGATCAATGTCATCCCATACACCTAACAAATAAATAAATAAATAAACATGCAGAAAAATAATACAAAACAAAGAGATTATATATAAAAGGCAAATAAGCAGATGAAAAAATGTTGAGCATCATTAGCCATTACATAAATGAAAATTAAAAGTCCACTGAGACCTTAAATCACATGTATTAGAATGGCTGAAATAAATAAAAAATAATAGTTACAACATTTTAGTGTCTGCTTCAACAGGTAAAGAACTTCAAATTCATCACTCTCAACTTCACAAAAGAAATGCTAAAATAAATTTAAAAATCAATTACTTGCTTATATTTATTAGAGAAAACTGCCATTTCAAAACAGTAGATGTGGAGATACAGAGAATTATAGCTTACAAAGAGCAGAAGCTACTAAATTTAGCAACTGGTAGGTACAATTAAACAGTTATTAAAACATTGTTGAAGTTGAATGTATAGCAGAATAAAAGTCAAAATATCTTGGAGTCCTTGTTTTAGGGGTTCTTCCACATTTTTATGAATTTTAGCACCAGGTTCTCATGGTATACTTGGGAGAAAAATCACCTCATGATTCTAGCAGTAGGACCAGAAAGCAATCATTTTGAACCACACCCAGGGAAAAGCATTATTTGTCATAACACAGCTTGATTTTAGTGAAAACTACCAGAGCCTTATCTGAATTGGGAGAATAGCAGTAGTCACCTTCTGTCTTTCCACCCTTCCTTTTTCACATAAGCAGATGAATAAAAAATAAATAAATAGATGAATTGGGTGGATGGATGGATAGATGGATGGATGGATGAACAAATGAATAAACAATCAAACAAGCAAATAAACAAACAGCCAAAAATTATTCTGAGCCATACAGCCAGCTTTCGCCTATTAAAATTATATAGAATTAATTGGAAGATTATATAATGCTTTCTTTACCCAATATCTAACTTATCACATCCAGCACAACGTGAGTGGCAGAAACACAAGAAAGGTGGCACAAAGTGATGAAAGACAGCAGCCAAAAATATATTATAAGTGGGGCCAAAGGCCTCCAGCCTTATGGACTGAAAGAGCCCAGAATCAGGCCAACACATAGCTTTTACTGATGGATAGAGTGAGAAAGTTAAACTTATATTGGGAAGTAAAATCTTCTTCTTTCCAAGGTGTGTGATTATCATGCCTTATGTCTATTTCTGAAAGTCCCCATTGTTTTCTAGCGTATATTGTGCCTTTACAAATATACATAGCCCCAAGGACTCAATGTACTGAAACCACCCCAGGGAGTTGACTCAGTACCTCAGTCATTTCTATTGGAGAATGACAGATATTGTTCTATCAGGTCATTGTTGGAGCAGTGTAGGACACATGGCAGCTAGGGGATAGGAGATTAATCTCAGAGAGAGGGAAAGGGGCTGTGCCTCACCTCTATAGAGCCCAAGCTCTCTCCTGATGGCCTCTATGTCACTATGCCTGTCTTAGGTTGTTCCTCCCTTGAGAAATCTTACCCATGATTGACTAACCAGTTATCCTCTGAGGCCATACAGGGTGATATGAGTTGTGCGAGTGAAAGAGGAATAGTATCACTGAGACAAAGAGTCAATTCTGTCTCCTAGATATTCTATTTCCTTGTGGCCTTCACACTTGGCTCCTGCCTTAGGATGTCAGGGGGAATGCATGAGGGGACAGACAGGTTGGCAGTTGGAAGGTAAAACTAACTCTAGTATAAAAATAGTAATTTCAAACTGAGAGATTTTCAAGAGACAGACTATATAGAAATGAGTTTCTGGAAAACCCTAAGACAAAAACAGGCACACTAGAAAAAAATGGAAACTGCTGACACTTACAGCTACAACCCATATTAAACACAGCCCAGCTTTTAGCCATCATAAATAAGACTTCAGACTAAAAGGCCTATTTACCTCAGGTTAAATTACCTGATACATCAGTAATTTTCAACAAAAATTTCAAGACATGCTATAAGGCAAATAAAATCACATTTTAAAGAGTCAATTAAACATGAGAACTGGAATTAGATATAATGAAGATTTTGGAAAAAATAGATGAAATTTAAATAATTGCAATAAATGTGCCTAAGATCTCTAATTATAATAATGAAGGCACATGACTAACTCTCAGTTAACATCATACTGAATGAGAAAAAGCTGAAGCCTATTCCCCTAAAATCAGGAACAAGACAGGGATGCCCCCTGTCAGCACTACTAGTCAATATAGTATTGGAAGTTCTAGTCATGGTAAGAGAAGGGAATAAAAGATATCCAAATTGGGACAGAAGAGGTCAAATTGTCACTATTTGCAAATAATTATGACCCTTTATATAGAAAATTTCAAAGATTCCACCAGGAAACTATTAGAAACAATAAATGAATAGAGTAAAATTGCAGGATTCAAAATCAACAGAAAAAATCAACAGCATGACAATATACAAACAAAAAATCTTCAGAAAAAGAAATGAGGGAGTCACTTCCTTTTGCTATCACAACAAAAAGGATGAAATACCTGGGAATTAACAAAGAACATGACGGACTTATACATGGAAAACTATAAGAGACTTCTGAAAGACATCGAAGAGGACACAAAGAAGTGGAAAGATATTTCATGTTTAAGGACAGAAAGACTGAACATTGTTAAAGTGGCCATATTTCCCAAAGCAATTTACAGATTTAATACAATGCATATCAAAATCCCACAGTCATACTTTCACAAAATAGATAAAAGAATTACCAGATTTATATGGAACCATAAAAGACCTCGAATTGCCAAAGCAATACTACACAAAAAGAATAAGGCTGGTGGTATTATACTCCCTGACTTCAATTTATATTACAAAGCATCAATAATCAAAACAACTTTCCATTAGCAGGAAAACAGACACATAGACCAATGGAACAGAATGAAAAACCCAGACATAAATCCACAAATCTATGGACAAATAATTTTTGATAAAAGAGCCAAAAATAGACAATGGGGAAAAGACAGCCTTTTCAGTAGGCGGTGCTGGGAAAGCTGGAAAAACATATGCAAAAGAATGAGTCTGAGCTGTGAACTCTCACCATATACAAAAATTAACTCAAAATAGATTAAAGACCTCCACATAAGACCCAAAATAGTAAACTGCATAGAAGAAAATATAAGTACTAAATTTATAGACCTCTCACCTCAAAGGCAAGGGAAGTAAAAGCAAAAATAAATGAATGGGACCATATCAACTTAAAAAGCTTCTGCACAGCAAAAGAGACCATCAATGAAGCAAAGAGACAGCCAATTGAATGGGAGAAAATATTTTCAAACAATGCATCAGATAAGGGTCTGATATCTAAAATATATACAGAAATATGACTTGACAACAACAACAAAAAAACAAACACCCCAATAAAAAAAGTAGGTAGAGAAACTAAACAGATACTTCTCCCACAAAGAAATACAAATGGCCAGCAGACTTAGGAAAAAATGCTCATCCTCATTAGCTATCAGGGAAATGGAAATCAAAACCACAATGAGATATCACCTCACACCTGTTAGAATGGCTATTATCAACAAGACAAGGGATGACAAATGCTGGAGAGGATGTGAAGAAGAAAAACAAAACTCTCGCACACTGCTGGTGGGAGTGCAAACTGGTACAGCCACTGTGGAAGATAGTGTGGAGGTTCCACAGAGAATTGGAAATAAAGTTACCACATGACCCAGCAATCTTCCTTTTGAAGATATACCCAAAAAATTTGAAAACCTTAGTCCGCAAAGATTTATGTACCCCAAAGTTCATTGCAGCGCTGCTCACAGTGGCCAAAACATGCAAACCACTAAAGTGCCCTGTGGCAGATGACTGGATAAAGAAGCTGTGGTACATATACACAATGGAATGTCACTCAGCTATAAGAAAAAATGAAACACTACCATTTACAACAAAAATGGATAGACCTAGCAATCATCATGCTAAGCAAAATAAGCCAGACAGAAAAAAACAAAAACTGTATGACTTCGCTCATATGTGGAATATAAATCAGAAAGCAACAAAGAAAACAAACAACCAAACAAAAAAACCATGGACACAATCAATAGTTTAATATTTATTTGGGGGCAAGAGGGGAGGAGATGGGAAAAAAGGCAATGGGAGCTAAATATAAGGTGATGGAAAGAGAACACACTGGGTGATAGACTTATTATGCAACAAGTTGACAATGCACTGTAGAATTGTATGCCTGGAACTTATGCAATTCTTGCTAACCAATGTCATCTCAATAAGTCTAACAATAAAAAAATAAAAAGTGAACATATACGAACAGAAGGGTAATATGAGGAAATAGATGTAAATTCTAAAAAAAATCAAAGAAAATGCCAAATATAAAAACACTTACAGAAATCAAAATATTTTGATAAATGAATTCACTTAAACACTTGGCAAAGCCAAAATATAAACAATGAGTTTGAAAATATGCCAGTCAAAACTTCACAAATAAAGCTAAAATATAAACAGAAAAATAAATTTTAAAAAGATATCCAACAATTTAGGTATAATTACAAAAGTTGTAGGAACATATAAAATAATGGTAATATCAGAAAAAGATAATAATTGGAAATTATAATTTAAAATGACAGAATTTCCAAGGTTAATTTGAAAAATCAATAACTAAATAAATATATGTCAACCCAAGATCTAAGAAGCTCAGAAAACCTCAAACAGGACAAACACTAAAAAATTATACCTAGGTATATCATATTTAAATTTTTAAAAATTAAAACAAATAAATAAAACAATCTCTGCACTTTAACTACAGAGAAATCAAGATATGATTACATAACTTTTGAATAAAAGCAACAAGGAAATGAGAGTACAGTAAAATATTTAAAGTATAAAAATAAGTCTGAAATTTTATGCCCAACAATATTACCTTTCAAATGTAAATGTGAAATAAAGACAAAAACTGAAGAAATTTGACAGCCTTTCCAGACATGTTATAAGAAAATTTTAAGGAAAAGAAAAATTATATAGATCAGAAATTTAAACGTATCAAAATCACTGGAGACGAAAATAAATAAAAATAGAGTGATTTTAAAAAATTTTTATCTTATTTGTTTTTAAAATAATTTTATAGTAATAATATACTGGGAGATTATAGCTTATGGAAAAATACAGGGAAAACAATGTTATAAGAGATGAAAAGAGAAATTGGAACTATCTTCTAAGGTATGTACACTAAAGTTATGTTATTGTTATTTAAAAATGGAGTTGTCAGTTGTAAATGTTAAAGCAAACCATAGGAAATACACTAAATTCTTTAATTCTTTATTATTTCTTTTGTTTTTCTTTACTATTATTTTTCATTTATCAATTACAGTTTACATTAAATTATATTAATTTCATGGGTATAACATAATGTTTAGACATTTATATAACTTATGAAATGATCACCTCAATAAGCCTAGAACCTCTCTAACACCATATGTAGTTATTAAAAATACTAACTACATGCTCTATGGTATATTTTACATCTCTGTGATTATTTCATAACTGATATTTTGTATTTCTAAATTCATTCAACTTTTGCAGCTAGACAGAAATACCCTTCAAACCTGGCAATCAACAGTTTGTTCTCTGCATCTATGAGTTTGTTTCTGTTTTGTTTATTCATTTATTTTGTTTATTTAATTTCACATATAAGTAAAATTATATAGTATTTGCTGTTCTCTGACATTTTACTTAGTGTACTACTTCTAGGTTTATTCCTATTGCTGCAAATTTCAAAATTGTATTCTTTTATGGCCAAGTAATATTCTATTTTATATATAGATATAGAGAGTATATGTTTATTTATATATATATGTATATATATAGAGAGACAAGTAATATTTTATTATATATATATATTTTACTGAACAGCTTTCTTATACATATGTATGCATATACACACACACACATACACATACACACACACATACACAGGAAGGCTGCTTGGAAAATGTATATACAGGGTCGTGAAGAAGTAATGTTCTTTATCATGACCTGGTAATCTATACCAAGCATTCTAGTACAAAATTATAAGCATGTGATTCTGGAACATAGCATCATTTTCACTACTTCAAAAGGGAGTTACTTATTTTGAATTCTCTTTCTCTCTCTCTCTCTCTTTCTCTCTCTCTCTCTCATATATATAGTCAGAATAAAAATCCAGCCATAAATATCTCTTTCTTTAAATATTGCGTTCCTGGATACTTTCCAGACAGCCCTCATGTATATATAGAGGGTGCCAAAAAATATATATATTTTTAAAGAAAGGAAAAAAAATCTTTGTTAAAATTGTAATAATAAACATATACTAATAACAAAAGAGTACAAGTCATGTTTGACTTCTGAAATTACAAGAGGTGCTCAATGATTATGATAAAGAACTGCTTGAGCCACGTTGACCAAAGTCCCCACTTCCATTGCTCTCTATGCTTTTTCAATTTCTCCCTGATGTACTTCCAGTGTAGCCTGTTATCTACACCAAATCTTTTAAGGCCCCACCCCCATAGATAGAAGTCAAGAGGTGCTAAGTCAGGAGATTATAGGGGTTAAATATTTTTGGAGTTGTAAAGTCTTTCTGCGCACGTAACCAGAGTTCTGAGGGGTATCTTTTGCTAAAATTTTCTGTGCATTTGTGTTGTTGTTGAGCCTTGATTGCTGTTGGCACATTAGTAGCTTAGATTGACCTTCAGGCTGAATTGCTGTGAGGACTGGCAATAACTATAGTAACTAATGTGCCAAGTGAGGGTTGACCCTATAAAGTGAAATTCACTCTTGTGGGTCTTTGGTGTCTTCTTCATCCATCTTTTGTGTGTGTCTTTTGTAAAATTAATTAGGTAGTGCTCTGTAGTTAGAAGCTAGAACCAGGTATGTTGGTTCTGAAGCATCTTGGAAAGAGCTTCAGTCTCAGGTTAGCCACTGTCTGTACTCAGTATAGGGCCACCTGGTAAGAGCTACAACATAACCTGAAGTTTGTAGCTGCCTGTACTGGGATTGGAGGCACTTGGGAGAGTATATACTGCAAACCAAGGCTGACTGTGACTAGTGACAGAGTGCTTAGTAAGAAGTAGAGGTAATGCTAGGGCCAGACATTGCTTGTTTAGTATTTGTGGACCTTTTCAATATTTTAGGGAATTCTGCAGCACTTGCTGACACTAGCTGCTTATAATAACTGCTGAAAAAGTTCCCAGCCTGTAGGCAAGTTGGGTGGGGTGAATTCTTAAGGAATAACCAAGTGGGATGAGTTTTACAGAGACTTAGATTGTACACCTACCTGTTACACAAAGATGAGTTGGAGGAGGCCTCAGCAAAAGAACAGTGATACCTGCTTCTATCCTTACCCTAAAGCCAGACAGTCAATTACTCCCCTTAAGTCCCTGGTGCTTTTCAAGCTGCTTTCTCAGTTCTGGAGTTCAGAGCAAGTGAATCCTTCTGTAAGTAAGTCCATGCATGGGCCCTTTAAGAAGAATGCCAGGGACTGCAGCTGCCCTGTGTCCCACCTGGACAAAAATCTCTGTGATTTTTACAGCCAGCTATTGTATGGACTTCTTTTCCTGGCACCAGTCGTCCAGGCTGAAGAACTCAGTGTGAGGCTGAGACTTTTCCCTGTTTGAGAAGAGGATATCTTCAAAGCTTAGCCATCTCTCCCAATCCATAACTGCCACATGTGGGTATAGGACAAGCCTGTTTCAGGTCTCTGCCTTTCCTATCAGTCTCTGCATGGCTTTTTCTTTACATTTTTAGTTACAGAAGTTTTGTTCAGGTAGTCTTCAGGTGGTACTAAAAAGTAATTCTTCTCTGACTTAGTTGTAATTTTAATGTGGTCATGGGAGGTTAGCACAGATTTTACCCTAATTTTTTCTAAAACTAATATAATTGGTATACCAAGAGGAGGAAAAGGGAAATAGTCACTTAAAACCACAGAGGACAGGAAAGAACGGATGATTTTAATAAGCAAAATAGAACAAGTACAAACAAACAGAAACTATTAAAATATGATAGATATTATTTCAACATTTCAATAATCGCTTAAATGTAAAAGATCTAATATACAATTGAAAATCAGAGACTATCAGAGTCAATTTAAAAAACAAATAAAACTAAACAAAACCAAAAAGAGACACAAATATATATATATATATATATATATATATATATATATATTTCAATGAACCCACTTTAAATATGAAGAAAAGATTGATTAAAATACACTGAGAGAGAAGTATATACCATTCTACCACTAGTTAAAATAAAGCAGGGGTAGTTATAACAATTTCAGAAAGCTGATCTCAGTGAAAAAATTTATCAGGGATAAAGAGTGGTATTTATAATTTTAAAGGAGTAAATTAATTTAAGAACACTAATGATTTCTAAAATGTAAACACCAAACAACAGAGCATTTACATCCGTGGTGCAAAACTTACAGCACTGTAAAAGGAAGTGGAGAAATCTATATTAAAGGCTGGAAATTTTAACACATCGTTTTTAGTAATTAATAAGTCTTGCAAGCAGAAAATAGTACACTAGTAATTTTACTGTACAGCACCATTAGAAACTAAATTTAATAGATATTTATAGAATAGTTCATTCAAAAACAGCAAAATATACAGTCATCTTAAGCTTACATAACACTTTTGCCAAAATAGACCATATTCTGGGCTCTAAAACATACCTTAACAAATTTAAAGTAATTGAAATTATATAAAGCAAGGTATCTAAACTCTTGCCTTCCCTGGGCCACATTGGAAGAAGAATTGCCTTGAACCGCACATAAAATACACTAACGATAATTGATGAGCTAAACTAAAGGTCAGTGCATAATTCTTACAATGTTTTAAGAAAGTTAATGAATTTGTGTTAGGCACATTTAAAGTCATCCTGGGTTGCATGTGGTCCACAGGCCATGGTTTGGACAAACTTGATATAAAGTATTGCTTTCAGATCACAATATAACTAAACTACAAAACAATAATTTTAAAAATAGCTGCAAATCTCAAATTATTTGAAATTAATACAAAAACAAAGTCAAACAGAACAAATGGGTAGTTACCAAAGGCAAATGGGGTTGAAAGAGACAACATAGTTAAAGAAGTCAATTGTATGTTGAAAGATGGTAGACTTTTGGTGGCGATCACATTGAAGTGCTTATAGATATTAAATTAAAATGTTGTTACACCTGAAAATTATATAATGTCATATGCTAATTTTACCTCAATAACAAAAATCTTTATGGGTTAAACATGACTTTTAAATACATAACATTAGTCAAGACAATGTCTCTAGGGTAAACAAAAAATATTGTGAACTAAATCAAAATAAAAAGTCAACCTCACAAAAATTGTGAGATGCAGTTAAAGCACTGCTTAAAGAGAAATTTGTAGGAGTAAATTTATTAACTAGAAAATAGGAACATCTAAACTCATTCATCTAAGCTTCCTCTTTAGAAAACTTTGGAAAGAAGAAGAATATAAACATAAAACAAGCAGGGTTAAAAAAATAAAAATTACAGCAAAAATTATATAAAATTAAAAACATAAAGGCAAGTGAAAAATTGAAATACCCAAAAGTGGTGTTTTTTTTTAATCAATAAAATTGATAAACTTTTAGCCAGGTTAACAAAAACTAAAAATATACAAATTATGTCTATAGTTACTGAAGACCATAACTACTGATTTCATATACATTGCAAACATAATGAAGAAACATAATTAAGAAATATATGCTCATAAATTTATTTGAAAATGAATTAATTACTTGAATAACACAACCTAACTAAACTCATGTGTGGAGAGATAGTTACCCTAAACAGGCTTGAACTTTTAACTAAATTTAATTAATAATTAATAACTTTCTAAAGTAGAAAGTGCCAGGCCCAAATGGTTTTACCAGTGAAGACTGCCAAATATTTAAATGGACTATCAATTTTATAAATTTTTTTCAGATAATAAAAGCAAAGATCACTCTTAATTCATAACAGATCAGCATTACTGTAAAACTGAATAAAGACATTTAAAGAAATAAAAATCATAGAGCAATATCTCATAAATATGAATGCAAAAATTATCAACAAAAGTATAGAATATGAAATCTAACAATATTATATGATTGTATACCATTACCAAGTGGAATGAACCCAGTTTTGCAAATTTGGTTAAACATTTGGAAATCTATTAATGTAATACATTGCTTCAGCAGGCTAAAGATGATAACTCATATTAAAATATCAATAGATATGAAAGTAATCTGAAGAACAAACTCATTAATGATAAAAATTCTAAGGAAAGTCCTAAGATGGTGGTGAGAGAGAAGATCCTTTAAACTTCTAGAAAATACAATTGAACAACTGGGATCCAATGGAGGAAACCCTGAATGGTCCAGACTCACTTGAGAGATCCATACATCACAAGCAAACACATGAAGGTCAGCAAAAAGTGGTGAGCAGAAAAGGGAACAGAGCAGAGCAGAGATGGAGCTGCAGAACATGACCTGGGACTGGCAGAAAAAGGAGCAAGGTAAGGGCCTGGAGACATGGGCTGAAGAACAGCAGATCCCAGCAGGTAAGAGGCCAAGAAATGGCAAGAGTGGAGGCATGGACAGCTGCAACCCTATGAGACCATGGGTGAGTTAAAACCCAAACTGAGCAGCAGTGTGCTAGGTCCTCAACCAGAGCACAATGCCCTGGGCAGGTTAGAAGCTGAACAAAGGCTCTAAATTGTCCTGGGTGAGAAGAGTGTCCTACTACGATGTGGTACAGGTGTGTCAGTGCTGGCTTGACCACAAATTAACTCTTTTAAACTGGGAACTGGCTGTCATGGAAACACTGACCAGAATAAAACACAATCCTGGTGAAACGCAGGTTCAGGAGACAAAACAAAACAAAACAAAACAAACTAAAACAAAAAAACAGAGCTGGCAGCATGAACCTGGCCTGCCTGGGCACCTGTGACTAACAGGCTTGTGTTATGGCAGAGCAAGTGCCCAGGGGAGTGAACCCAGGACACAACGTAGGTACAACAGATACAACCTCTACCCCTAGGCAGAAATAATAGACAAAGAGCCTGACTGCTTTTCCTAACTCTCTCCAAAAACTTGTTTCTCCAACTTTACCTAGTGCCTGCTTTACAACCAGCTGAAAAAGGCAAACTGCCATTAGCCAGTGAAGAAACAAATATATGACCTTCTCAAAAAACCTGGCCCCTGCAGAAACAATCAGGAACGCTCAGGGAAATCTCAAAACGGAGGTGCAACAGCATTACCCTGCACAGATTTGAGGCATAGCACACTATCATATACCACATTTTCCCAAAGAGGAGTCACAATAAGACCAAGGAAACTGGATCACGGTAAAATGTCCACATTTCAGAAAAACTCTTAGAGGTAGAAGAACGAATAACCAATAGAAAATATTGTAAGGCACTACAGTGACAAAAACTGGGAAGTGAAAGAAAGACCTCTTCATTTTTGCCAGGGAAAAAGTCCTCAGGCCCCCCAAAAGAAAACATCAAATAAAATGAGGACCTTAAGATTCAGAGCCTCTTAGAAAGAAAATGAAAACTCTGCAGACAAGAAACTTACAGCTTTTCAAGTATATGATCTACGTGACACAGAATTCAAGACTACAGTTTTTAAGATACTCAGAGAGTTAAAAGAATATTTGCAGAGTACCAAGACACACACAAAAAAATATTTTAGAAAAAATATCTGTGAACAAAGGAAATATTTTAACAAAGAAATTGAAAGTATTGAAAAGAATCAAATAAAAATTTTAGAGTTAAACAACAAATAAAAGAATAGAGAAATAAAGTTAATTACCATAGAAAACAGAGCTGACTAGATGGAGGAAATAATTAGTGATATCAAAGATTGAAACATGGAAACATCACAGAAGAAAAAAGAGATATTTGAGAGTCAAAAGAAATTTTTTCACTCTATAAGAACTCTCCGACTCCAGGAGAAAGAACATTAGAATAATAGAAATACCAGAAGGAGTAGAACAGAATTCTACAGAGAGCTTACTCAAACAAATAGTAAATGAGAAATTTCCAAACCTATGAAAAGATCTGGAACCCAAAATTCAAGAAGAAAACAGTACTCCTAGCTACGTGGACTGAAGCAGATCTTTTCTGAGGCACATTATATTAAGATGTCAAAAATCATAGAAAAAGAGAATTATTAAAACAGCCAAGGGAAAACAAAACAAAACAAAATTATGACCTTTAAAGAGAAACCCGTCAGGCTCATCAGACTTCTTAGCAGAGACTCTACAAGCCAGGAGAAAGTAAAGTCAAATATCAAAAAATATTAGAGAAGAGAACCTAGCAGCCAAGAATAATTTTTCCAGCAAACTTACTTTTTAGATAGAAATAAGAAATAAAGCCCTTCTCAGACATATAGAAGCTAAGAGAAATCTCCAGCAGAAGGCCAGCATTTCAAGAAATCTGAAGTGGGCTATTTGACCTGAAACAAAAAATGAAAATAAATGAGGAAGTGTTTAGATTAAAAAAATAAATAAATAAATGGGAGAAAGTCATAGCCATAGAAAATTCTCATATATTAATCATCACCTTAAATGTAAATTGACTGAAGTCACCAATAAAAGGCACAAAGTAGCAGATTGTATCAAAAAACAAAACACATCAATATGCTGTTCCCAAAAGACATACCTCAGCCACAAGGACAAACACAAACTCAGAGCAAAAGGGTCTAAAATAAGCAAATGACATTGAGAGAAAAACAGGAGTCACCATGCTGATATTTGATGAAACAGACTTCAGGATAAAAAAAGTAACAAGAGACAAAGATGGACATTTCATAATGATAAAAGAGACAATGTAAGAAAACATGACATTTATTAATATATATGCCTCCAATTAGGAAGCAATGAAATTTACAAAGCAACTATGTACAGAACTAAAAGAAGGAACTGAAAAAAACATAATTACATTAGGGGCCCTAAACACCCCATTAATAGTCATAAACAAATCATTTAAACAGGAAATAATTTAAAAATATCAACTTTAAATAATACGTTATAGCAATTAGACATAATTTACATTTACAGTACACTTCATCTTACAACACAAAATGGCATATTTTTTTCTAGAGCACATGGAGCATTCTTAAGGATAGACCATATGCTGGGACTCAAAGAAGATTGGAATAATTCCAAGTGTTTTCTAAGACCACAAAGCTATGAAATTAGCTTTGCAAAAAGAAAGTAGAAAAAAATCACTTATACAAGAAAATTAAACAACTTTATTAAAAATGACTGAATCAAAGAATAATGAAAAGTTTAAAAACACATAAAAACTAATGACAATAAATATACCACATAACATTATTGAGATGCCACTAAAGCAGTAATGAGAATAATTTATATCATTCCAAGTCTATCTCAAGAAATAAGAAAAATTGAAGGTAATCATTTTACTATCTCATTTTAAAGAACTAGAAGAAAAAGTACAGAAAAAATAAACCAAAGTCAGCAAAAAGAAAGAAATAATAAATGTTAGAGCAGAACTAAATAAAATTGAGAACAGAAACACAATAAGAAAAATAAATGCAACGAAGAGCTGCTTCTTTGAAAAAAATGAATAAAGCTGACACTACCCTGGCTAGGCTCTCCAAAGGACAATGAGAAGAGACACAAATAACAATAATGAGAGGTTAAAAAAAGAGAAATTAGGACTGATTCCAAAGAAATACAACAGATCTTTAGAAAATATAATGAGAGTCTTTATGCCACCAAATTTTAAAACCTAGAAGAAAGGGACAAATTTCTAGAATGATAGTCTACCTACACTGAACCAAAAACTAGATATCAAAATAGACCAATCTATAGTAAATAAATTAAAACAATCATCCAAATCTTTTCCAAAGACAAAAGTCCTAGACCAGATGTCCTCACCAATAAGTTTTACCAAGCATTCAGAAAAGAAATAATGCCTGTCCTCTTCAGACTCATCCAATAGATGAAAGATGAAGCAATACTTCCCAACTCATTCTACAAGACCAAGATTACTGTAATACCAAAACCTGGAAAGGACAACACACACAAAAAAGAAGCCTATAGACAAATATCTCTGCTAAACACAAATGCAAAAATCATTTAAAAATTATTATCAAATACAATACAACAATACAAAAAGAAATTATATATCACAAACAAGTGGGACATTCCAGGAGCACAAGGACAGTTTAACATATGTGAATCAATCAATATGGTATACCACATAAACAAAATAAAATATAAAAACCACATGGTTATATAAATTAATGCAAAAAAAGCATTTGACAAGATACAACATTGATATATAATCAAAACACTGAATGAAATGGGTAGAGAAAGAAAGTATCTCAACATTATAAGAACCATGTATCACAAACCCTCAGTTAATATTGTACTGAATGGGGAAAAGCTAAAGCCTATTTTTCTAAAATCAGAAACAAGATAGGATACCCTGTGTCACCATTCCTATTCAATACAGTATTGAAATTTCTAGCCAGAACAAGTCAAGAGAATGAAATAAAATGTATTTCTAGTCAAGAGAAAGAAATAAAATGTATCCAAATAGGAAGAGAAGTAAAATTGTCACTATTTGCATATGACATAATCCTTTATATAGAGAATTCCAAAGACTCACCAAAAAACTATTAGAAACAATAAACAAATACAATAAATTTGCAAGATAGAAAATCAATGTTGAAATTTTAATTGCATTTTCGTATACCAAGAATGAAACATCAGAAAAAAATGAGAAAATTAGTTTTGTGATCACGATGAAAATAATAAAATACCTGAGAATTAACAAAGGACATGATGAACTTATACAGTGGAAACTATAAGACACTATTAAAAGATATTGAATAGGACACAAGAATGAAAAAATAGTCTGTGTTTATTGATTGGAAGACTCAACATTTATAAAATAGCCATATTGCCCTAAGAAGTATATGGATTTAACACAACTTCCATCAAAATCCTACAAACATTCTTTAAGAAGCAGTTTTAAAAATAATCAGATTTGTATAAAACTACAAAAGACCCCAACATAAATAAAATAAGGCTAGAGACATCACATTTCCTGATTTCAATCTATACTACAAAGCATTAATAATCAAAACAGCTTGGTACTGGGAAAAATATCAGAAACACAGAATAATGGAACAGAAAAAGAAAACACAGAAATATACCCTCAAATATATGGACAAATAATTTTTGACAAACAAGCACAAAGTATACAATAAAGAATAGAAAGCCTTTTCAGTAAATGGTGCTTGTAAATTTAGAAAACTGTATGTAAAAGAATGAATGTGAACTGTAAACAGTTACTTACACCAAAATTAACTCAAAATAGATAAAATACCTCCACATAAGACACGAAACAGTAAAACGTACACAAGTAGACATAGGTACTAAACTTATAGACCTCACATTCAGAGAGAACTTTATGAGCCTGACCTCAAAGGCAAAGGAAGTAAAAGCCCAAATAAATAAATGAGACTATATAAAACTAAAAAGATTCTACACAGCAAAACAACAACAACAACAATAAACAATAAACAAAGCAAAGAGACAACCAACCAAATGAAAGTATTTGCAAACAATTATATAAGAAGGTAGTATCTAAAATAAAGAACTCTGTGACCACACAAAACAAAACAAAACAAAACAATTTAATTAAAAAGTGGGTGGAAGACCTAAATAGACACTTTACCCATGAAGACATACAAAGGGCCAATAGATATATAAAAAATTTTAACTTCAATAGCTATTAAAAATTGCAAATCAAAGTGACAATGAGACACCATTTCATACAATTTAGAATGGCTATTATCAACAACAGAAGGAATAATAAATGCTGGAGAAGCTATGGAGTAAAAGGAACCCTTGCACACCACTGTTGGGAATGCAAGTTGGTACAACCACTATGAAAGACAGTGTGAGGTTTCTCAAATAATTAGGAATGGAATTACCAGATGACTCAACAATCCCCCTTCTGGGTATGTACCCCTAAAATTTACAAACCTTAGTCCTCAAATTCTTATGTACTCAAATGTTCATTGCAGCGCTGGTCACAGTGGCCAAGTCATGAAAATACCCAAAGTGCCTTTTGATAGAGGACTGGATAAAGAAGCCGTGGTACATATACACAATGGAATATTACTCAACTGTAAGAAAAGTTGGAACACTGCCATCTGTAACA
This sequence comes from Lyroderma lyra, assembly GCA_004026885.1. Taxonomy (NCBI): domain Eukaryota; kingdom Metazoa; phylum Chordata; class Mammalia; order Chiroptera; family Megadermatidae; genus Lyroderma; species Lyroderma lyra. Next base: position 30,744 of record PVJL010005448.1, on the reverse strand, counting down.
ACATAGACGGACATGGAGATCATCATGCTAAGCCAAATAAGCCAGACAGAAAAAAACCAAGTGGCATATGAATTCACTCATATGTAAAATATAAAACTGAAACCAAGAAAGCAACAAAAACTCATAGATAGTCAGTAGTTTATTTGTTACCTGAGTGTAAGGGGAGAGGGGGGTGAAAGAGGAGGGAATGGGAGTCAAATATATGGTGATAGAAAGAGAACTGACTCTGGGTGGTAAACACATAGTACAACACACAGACAATGCACTGTAGAATTATACACTTGGAACCTATGTAATTTTTGCTTACCAATGTCACCCCAATAAATTTAACAAAAAAACCTCTAAACATCTTAGAAATAGAGGGAAAATTTCTCAACCTTATGAAGAACATTTACAAAAATTCTGATTAACATTATAATTAATGATGATAACCCAATGCTTTTCTTCTCAAATTGAATATAAAAAGGTCTTCTTTCACCATTTGTGTTCAGCACTGTATTGGAAATTCTATAATAAAACATAAAAAAAGAAGAAGAAATAAAGGTATACAGATTAAGAAGAAATATATAAACTGAATTTATTTAGAGAACACATGCCTATCTATGTAGAAAATCACAAAGGAGTAAAGAAAAAAGTCTTCCTGAAACTAATAAGTGATTGTAACAGTGACTGTGCAGGAAACAAAATTATAAACAAAGTCAATTCTATTTCAATATACTAGCAATAAAGAATTTGATTTTGACATTAAAAAAATAAAATTTTTATTAGGACCTCAAAAAGTGAAATACTTTTCAAAATAAATTAACAAAATATATATAAGATCTATATAAAAATATTACAAAGTATGATAAAAACTATGAGAGGATCTAAACTAGTGAAGAAATATTTCTTGTTTATTGATAGAAAAAAATTGGTATTGTTAAGATGTCAGCTATTTTTATTATTTTCTCTACAACTTCAATAAAAATTTCACCAAGATATTTTTTTTGTATATTAGCAAACTGATCCTAAAATTGTTGTGGAAAGGTAAAAATCAAAATAGCTAATGCAATACTAAAAAATAACAGATGACTGACACATTAACACTATTACTTTCTATAAAGTGATAGTAATTAAGATAGTGTTGGACTGGCAAAATAACAGACAAATATGAGAGCCTCTCAGAAAAAATCCGGCCATAAATGCCTTTATTTTTTGTATTACATAGCTAGATATTCTATTGACAGCCCTAGTATGTTTACAGAAAAGAATGGAGGACCTAGATATAGTCAACTATTGTTGCACGATGATAATTAACTGATTTTTGATAGATGAAGAATACACATTTCCACAAATGGTGCAGAAACAACTGGACATTTACATGCAAAAATAAATTGATCTAGAAAGAGCAATAAAATGGCATCATGAGAGGTACCCCTGAAAAAACTGAAGATTACAACAAATAAAACATCTAGAACTCAACTAAGAACTCTTTACACAACACACAAACAAGCGAAAAAACTCATGCATTGCAGGTAGGCAGAGGGGCACATGGAGGTAGAAAAAGAAGTGCAGAGACACAGGCCCTATGCAGGTACCCACTTGGAACTTGACCTCTGGGAGAGGGAGGAAGATAAAGGTAGTGGGTGAGCATTTAGGATCTCACTTGGTCTGGGGGATAGAGAAAATGGGGTTCAGAGACAACCATGAGACAACCGCAACCAAATTTCACTTTGACCCACCCCCCAGGAGATGCCAACCAGATCCAAGAGTTGTAGTGGCTTGACTTCACTTTGGTTTCAAGAATAGGGGGAGTGATGAGGATGGCGAGGAGTTGCAGCATGGTTTCTCTCTGGCCCAGGAAGAAAAGAGAGAAAGAATAGGCTTTGGACATGTTTCTCGGCCCACAACCAGCTGAATCTGAGAAAGCAGCACGCAGAACAGACCCCAAGGCTCAGATCAGAGTCCTTGGGGCAAACTGAGAACAGAAAGGCTTAAACCCATAGAACCTGTTCATCCCTGCAGCTCCAGGAAGAAAATGAAGGCACCATCACCTCTCCATTTCAGACTTCTGTCCAAATAGAATCAGAGGTGAACACAAAAGAAACTGTAGCAGCAAGTGTCAGGTTAAGGAGTAGAATATCTACAGAGAGGTGTCAGAATGAGCAGTCAGAGAAAGGGAGCTCAAAATAAATTTGAACAACAGAAAACAACCCATCAGAAACACAGCTCAAAACAGTGGTTGTAAAAATTCTCAGGAAACATAATGATAATTTCAACAGAAAGATAGCAATCATAAAGAAAGACATACAAACCATACAAAAGACCAGGCAGAGGTAAAGACTACAATAACTGAAATGAGAAGGAAATAAAAGGAGTCACCAGACTAGATGAATTGGAGCACAAAGCAGTGATTTGCAAGAAAAGACAGCCAAACAACAACCAAATAGAATAACAAATAAAAAAAGGAATCCAGAAAAATGAGAATGGTTTGAGAATCTTATGGGACATTAAGCATAACAACATACATATCATAGGATCAGCAGAAGTGGAAGAAAAGAACCAAGGGATCAAGAATTTATTTGAAGAAATGATGACTAAAAAATTATCTACAGAGATGAAGAAAATAGACATACATTCATAGTCACAGAACAGTCACAGCAATATAAAATGCAGCATTGGGCATATAGTTAACAACATTGTAATAACTATGTGTAGTGTCAGAGGGGAATCAGATGTATCAAAATGAGGATTTAGTAAGTTATATCAATTACTCATTACTGTGCAGTATACCTGAAACCATTATAATATTGTATGTAAAATGTAATTGAAAAATAAAAGGTCTCAAAAAATAAAAAATATATAAATTGATTTATAAAAAGTTTACTTCTTCCATAAAATTAACTCAAAATGGATCACAGACCTAAATTAAAATCCAAAACAATAAAGCATGTAAAGAATAACAAAGGTGATAATCTAGGTGACCTTAAATTTGTCTGTTTTAAGACAATTTCAAAATTATAATCTATAAAAAAAATTATCAAATTGAATTTTTTAATATAAATTTGTGAAAGGTACTGTTTAGCAAATGAAAACAGAAGCCACAGACTTGGAGAACATGTTTGCAAAAACACCCCTCTGACAAAAGATGTCTATCAAAATATAGTCTTCAAACTCTGCAAGGAAACAACTAATTTTTTTAAAGGAGCAGAAGATCTGAACAGACAGCTATCCAAAAAGATATATAGAAGACAAATGTATAAAAAAATATTTATGACCATATATTATTAGAAAATTGCAATTTAAAACAATTACAAAATTCTACTGCATACTGCTATTAGAATGACTACATTCCAAAAAACTGACAATTCCACAAACTGTTGGGAATTTATAGCAACAGGAATTTTCTTTCATTTCTGGTCAAGATAAATAATTATACATGCACTCCAGAGAATAATTTGGCAATTAAGTAAATTACTAAATATGGAACTACTGTATCACCTATCGATTGATTTTTTAATATATTTTATAGGAAAATTAAAATGTATGTAAAAAAACCCCTCTACATTAATGTATATAGTAGTATGATTCTTAATAACAAAAAGGAAAAAACTCAAGTGTGCTTTAATGAGTAAATAGTTAAACAAACTCAGTAACAAAAGTAATAAACAATATGCTTAATAACGTGAGTGAATTAGACTGAATAAGGAAAGAATAAATCCTGAAAGGTATCCTACTTTCTAATTCCATTTATACATAATTTCTTAATTGACAAATATAAAAATGGTGAATAGTTTATTATTTCCTAGGGGTCAATAACAAAGATAGTGGAATGGGCCATAAAAGTCAACTTTAGTGACACGTGGTGACGAAATTTTTCAAAATTTTTACAGAAATTCCCAATATTATTTTCGTAATGTTTACTATAGTTTTGCAAGATGTAACAATTCAGGAAAAATAAGTAAAGGGTACATGGATCTTTTTTCTGAATTATTTTTGCAAAGTTATATGAGTGTATAATAATCTCAAAACGATTAAGAAAAGAATATAAACAAATGCAGTCCTAACATGGTGCTCTTTCTGAAACTCAGTTGATATGTGCAAGTTTCTGAGATGATTATGTTTTACAACCACAAAGCATCATTTATGTGGTATCATGGGAACAATGGAAACTGGTAATGATACACAATACCCAGAAAAGATGAGCCTGGTCAGCCTTCCCTGGTGACCTGGAATGGAATAATGGAGACATAGAGTTATGTGTGTTCTGTTCACCAGGCAAGTTTACCCCTGGTTTCTCTATTAGATACAATTAGACTGCCTATAAGGATATTCAAATTAGCGTATTACCTGTGCTCAATCTTTGAAACCTAAAGTTTCTGTTTATAAATGTTTTACTAAAGTTCTAGAAACATAATATTTCTCAGAATGACAATGTAACACTAATAATAGTAATAGGTAATAGTTACTGACCGCTTATCATGTGCCAGACATTCTCATTCCTTTACAATAAAATTTTATCCTATAAAATTTATAGGAACAAGTAATTTAATTATCTACTAAGCCCATGAGCTGACTAAAATTTGCACCACATTTCTTACTTGACCTATGTGATTTACATGTGGATAAACCTGAAGAACCTTATGCTAAGTGAAATAAACCAGTAACAGAAGAAAATAACTGCACAACTCTACATGTATTAGGTATTTTAAATGATCAAATTCATAAAATCTAAGAATATAATAGTGTTCATTTTAATTAAATGCTTTATTTCACTATGTGGAATAAATGGTTTGATGGGAAAAATACATAAGTATGTGTTATTTCTTTCTATTTTGGGAGAAGAAAAAATTAATTATTTTGGTTAGCAGTATGTAAATTGTAATTTGGAGTCTATTTTAAAATATTTGACCACACTTTAAAAAGTAAAAATGGTAAGTGTGTTGTGTTAGATATGTCTCTTTTGGGACATTATTTCTTTTTTTTTCCCTCCTCCTTAATTGAGATATAATTGACTTATAACATAGTGTAAGTTTAATATGTACCACAAAATGATTTGATGTATGTATTTTTGCAGAATTATTACCACAATAGTGGAAGTTAATACAACAATTATCTTACATCCATACTTTCTTGCGTGATAAAACTTTTAAGATTTACTCTTTTAGAAACTTTTGAATACACATACTGCATTTCCTAGCCATAGTAACCATGCTGTGGTGACTTCTTGCATAAACTAACAGATAATCGATTCTAGATAATGGTTTATGTGCATTTGGAAAGAATGTGTATTCTGATGATGTTGGATGATATGTACAGTATACCTTCATAAGGTGTCACCACCTTACCAAGTTGTTTGTACAGTACTGTCAATGTAAGAGCATGGTGGAAAGTTCTCAAACTTAATTGTCAGATTTTGGGTACCGTGACTGCTCTGATAACCATTCCAGAAAAGGAAATCCAAAGTTGCTTTGAAGGGTGGACTAGGCATTAGTGCATAGCTTTCCAAGGGAAATACTTCAAAGGTAACCATAATGATATTTGGCAATGAGGTGTATAGCACTTTTTCTAGGATGTGTTACAAAATTAATTGTCTGACCTCTTATGTCTACTAATACAATGTGGAATATAATATTGAAATCCAGAAATCCCTTAGTGATTTTCTGATTGATTGGTTTATCCATTTCTGAAAGTAAGGTATTAAACTCCCCAATTATTAATGTATTGCTTTCTAATATTTTTAGTTGTATTAGTATTTTCTTTAGATATTTAGGTTATATAATATTGTATGAATAAATGCTTATAATTGTTATATATTTTTGTTGTGTTCACTTTTTTATTATATGGTCTTTTTATTTTCTTATGATTATTTTTAGACTAAAACCTATTGTCTAATATTAATGTAGCTAACTCTGCTTTATTTTGGATAACATTGGCTTGAAATATATTTTTTAATTATTTCACTATTGGTCTATGTGCATTTTTAAAGCTAAAATGAATCTCTTGTAGGCATTATATTATTGGATCTAATTTTATATTTGTTCAGCCATTTTATGTCATCCTATTAGTGAATTTAATACATTTGCATTTGAAATAATTGTTGATAGGTTAAGAATTGCTATTGCCATTTAAAAAATTCTTTTCTGAGTGTTTTCCAGGTCTTCTGTTTCTTGTTTCCTCTTTCACAATCTTCCTTTGTGACTTTATCATATTTTGTAGTGGTATGCTTTCACTACTTTTTCATAATCTTTTGTATATGTACCAAAGCTTTTTCTTCATGTTTACCATGAGTCTTATACAAAATATTTTATATTTATAACATCCTATTTTAAGTTGATAACAACTTAACTTAAATAGTATAGAAAGTTTAATGTTTTGTTACTTTTCCCCTCATATATTAGGTTTTTGTTGTTAAAATTCACATCTTTTTGTAATATTGTGGCTCCAATGTCAAATTGTTATAGTTCTGGTTATTGTAACATGTTAGCTTTCTAACTTTTAAGCTAGAGTCATTAGTGAATTATACACCATCATTATAATATTAAAGAGTAGGAATTTGACTATATATTAAAAATTACCAGTAAGTTTCACACATTTATTTGTTTTGACCATATTAATTAGCCTTATTTTATTTTCCACTTGAAGTCTACTCTTTAGCATATGGTAGATCTACTGATAAACTCAGATGTCTTTGTTCATAAAAGTCATTATTACTTCTTCATTTCTGAAGAAAAGTTTTTCCAGTTATAATATTCTGAGTTGACAGGTACGTCTTTAAATATATCTTCTCACTCTTCTTTGGCCTGCAAAATTTTTATTGAGAAATTTACCATAGATTTAGGGTGTTCCCTTACTTGTGTTAGATTTCATTTTTAATTGTCTTTTTCAATATTCTCATTGTCTCTGACTTGTGAAAACTTAATTATAATGTTTCTCAATGTAGACTCTTTTGTGTTCATATAATAGCCACTCTGTTGGATTTCACAAATATAGATGCCGATTTGTGCCCTGAAATTTCCAAAAAGAAACTCAGCCATTAT
>PVJL010005448.1:0-23625 GCA_004026885.1 Lyroderma lyra | reverse complement strand
TCATCAGTCAGTTCAGTTTATGATTATGCATGAGTAAGCTTATAATAACCACAGGCAAGAGGTCTTGCAATTGAAGTCTTTATTTGGGTGAGGCCACTCCCCACACGCTGAGGTTACAGTGTGCTGCAGGCTGCATTCCTGTTCAGATGAGATCTCGGCTTTGTTTCCTAATCATATGGTTCTACTGGCTGAACTTGGTGTTCAGTGAGAGCCACAGGCAACACTTTGTTGTCAGACAGGGCTTCTAGCAAGAATGCAGAGTGCATTCTATAGCTGAGTGAGTCCCCAGACTGAGCTTTGAAATAAAATATACTATTTTCAGTAAACTGTGCTCTTCTGTTGGGCAAAGTCACTGGTCAAGGTTTTTTATTGGGAGGGGCTTCCAGCTCTATCTCACATTTCTGTGGTGTTAGGAACTGCTCAATGTTTGGGCAAAGTCTGGGCTTCCTCAGTATGGTGGGCATAGACTATTGTGCTGAGTCACTGGCTAGGATTCCTTCCTGGGCTTTCCTGAAAGTTGGGGCTATATGCTGGCCTCTGTGACTGGATGGTACTTTAGGTTGTGTTCTGAGGTTATTCAGGGATATTGTTCAGACTCCCTGGTTATATGAGGTCAGAAGCCACTTAACAGTAGCGCAGGATATTTGGCATGACTCTGCACAATTGCAACTGTAAGGGTACAAGTAATAGATTAGGTTTTCTATCCTTGCTTCTTCAATGGGCAATACTGTAGGCTACACTCAGCAGATAGATGAGGTTGAAAAATTAAGTTTCTACCCAAGAGGGGTTTCAGCAGAAGCTTTAAAGTGAAGGTGAATTATTGGCTGAGTAATCAAATATAAAAGAACTACTAAAAGAGCTACATGGCAAAACAGATCCATAGATTCTCCTCTGTAAATGGGCAGAATCACTGGCTGGAATATCTGATTGGGTGCCACTGGAAATGTTGCTTTAAAATGGGTTTTATGCATTCCCAGGTAATCTGGCTAAGCTTATGCATTAAGGGTGATTATAGGTCATACTTAGTAATTGAGCAAAACTTCAAATTTTCTTTCCTACCCAGGCAAAACTATAGAACAGGCTCCATGCCCAATAAAGTTCATTGTCTAAGAACTGAATCATGCAAAACTTGCAACCAAGCTGTTTAGTTAGAAAGTGTTCCTAGCTAGGCCCTGCTAATAAGCCATGATTCCTTGACCCTGCCATAGTTATTTTACCAGCTCAACCCAAGCTTTTCCCAGTGGCTCCTCCATAGAAGCATCTTTTCTACCTCAGCTCATGCTATGAAATTTTATAAAATTGATTAAAGGTCCACAAAATTCAAATAAGCAGTGTCCACTCTTGGTGTGTTTTGTAACTCTGGTGAAGCAGCCCCAAGCCAAGCAGAAATGGCCACCAGTTGGTGGTAATAACAGCTCACATTGTTATTCCCATCAGCTGATTTCAAGTCTGGAATAAGGGGCAGCCAGAAATGGCATGGACAAAGCTTCACCTAAGTTAACACAATTCCAGCACATGAAGTTTTTTTCAGCTCACATTGAGGTGTGTACCAAATGGTCCCAAATCTAATATAAGTGGCAGCCAGTCTTGGTTAACAGTGTTTCCACTTTCAATAACTTCCAAGCCATGAACAAGTTGGAATCAACTACAGAACACTTTGTAGCTTGTAACAAAAGGCTCCAAGTTTGAAATGAGTGGTAGCTTATCTTGACATGCACTGTGCCTCTGCAAAAAAGATTCCAGAACCAATACACCCAGTGGGCAGCTTCAGAAAACACCAAAGTACCATATAGTTAACTCCACAAATTAAAAAAAAAAAGAATAACGGGTTGGCAATAAAGACTCAATAATATTATTCCTGCACCATGCAATCAGCCCCTAATCAATAGCTCATCTATTGAAATCACAGACATTCAAATCAGCCTGAAGATGAGCGCCATCCACTAACACATTAGTAGCTGCAGAGGCTCAACTACAGCAGGAAAGCACACAAAACATGCAAAAGAACATGCCTGGAAAATCAGGCTCAAGTAAGCAGGATACCATGCCACTGGGCCCCACAGAACACTTTTACAAAAGGCAACTCTGTCAGACTTGCAGGCATAGCAGATCTTACCTCATACATATAAACAAATATAGGGAGTCAACCAAAATGAAACGGCAAAGAAATAAGCCCTAAATATAAGAATTGGACAATAATCTGAAATAAAATAAACAAAAAGAAGAAGAAATAAAGAAAAAAAAAAAAGAAATACACAAAATGAAGGCAAGCAAGCCACCAGATACAGTATTCTAAACACTAGTTATAAAAATGTTAAGTTAGAAAAAAAAATAGATAAACTTGATGAGAAGCTTAACTAAATTATTAAAAATACAATAAATGCATTAAAAAATAAAGAATACAATGAATGAAATGGAGAATAAATTAAGGAGAGTCAAAAGCAGACTAGATGAAGCAAAATGTTTAATCAACAATTTAGAAAACAAAGTAGCATAATACACCCCATCTGAACACCAAAAATAAAAAAGAATTTTTAAAATATGGGTAGTTGAAAAACCTCTACAACCAACATTCAAACATACCAACATTCTCAACATGGAGTATCAGAAGAAGAAAGAATGCAAAGGATTGAAAATCTATTTGAAAAAATAATGACAAAAAATTTCCCTAACCTGACAAAAACAGCTAGACATACAAATTCACAAAGTTCAGTGTGCCAAACAAACTAAACTCAAAATGTGCCACAATACACATTATAATTAAAATGTCCAAATCTAAAACCAAAGAGAGAATCTTAAAAATGCCAGGTGTTATCAGGTCTGATGCTGCTTGCCACCTCCAAAAATATTAATGTGGGAAAAAGCAGGTTTATTCAAAATGCCAGCATTCTCAAAGGATGGTAGATTCTTGTTCAAAGTCTATCTGTTTGTTTTCAGTATGGCAAAATGAATTTATAAACATGTAAGAGGCAGAATAAAGAAAAGAGAAGGTGACCCAGTAATTCCTTGCAAATTTGAAAAGAGAAGAAGGTGCTTCCCAGTGGTTTCAGAGATTAGAATAGGTTTTATGCAAATATTGAAAAGACTTCTTCTAAGTTAATGTAAACAAAGTCATTGAAACTGATATATATAGTAAAAAGAAATTAATACGCGTAAGTAGCAGAGCAAACATTCATTAAAACTGCATTAAAGAAAAAAATGAAAAAAGTTCTAGAAGACTTTAATCTAAATTTCCTTGTTAAATCAAACTAAACTTAAGAGGTTAGATTCTAAAAATATAGACTACAGTGTCACCCTTACATGAGAAATTTTCCATAACAAAATCAGCAATTTCTCAATAGAAATTTGGAATTCTAATGGTTTGGGGTGAAATAATCAAAGTGATGAAAAGCAAGGACCTAGAGCCAAGAGTACTCTAGCCAGCAAAGCTATAATTTAGGTTTAGCTTTGTTAAATCAAAAGAGAGAGTTTCTCAGACAAGAGAAAGCTAAAGAAGTTCATCACCACTATACAAGTACTACAAAAAATGTTACAAACTTTTTTTATAAAATAAAAGATAAAAAATATGAATAAGCAAATATGTAAAAATAATTTTTTCTGAGAAAGACATTTAATCAATTGGATGAACCAAATATACTTGTAAAGCTATAACAAAACTTAAAAGTTATAAGTAAAAATACCATGTGTAGTTATAATAATAAATTAATTAATACACAAAACATAGACACACAGAGCTAAAACAATGATAAATCATAGGGTGGTAAACAGAAATTTTAATTAATTTTGTTAAATTTTTAAGTAATTTGTTCTATTATTTCTTATTACTTTATAAAATGTATTGGGATGACATTGGTTAATAAAATTATATGAGTTTCAAGTATACATTTCTATAACATAATTTATGTATTAAATTGTGTGTTCAGCTCTCAGAGTTAGTTCTCCTTTCATCACCATATACTTCTACTTCTTTTCCCTTTTATATCATCCTCCTCCCTGTTTACCCTCTGGTAACCACTTAACTGTTGTGTTTCTATGAGTTTGTATTTGTTTCTTTGTTTGACTTATTGGGTTGCTGCTTTCAGATTTATACCCTGCATATGAATGAAGACATATGTATGGTTCTTGACTTTTTCTGTCTGATTTATTCACTTAGCATACTAATTTCAAGATCTATCTGTGTTTTCACAAGATGTATTTCATCTTTCCTTATAGAAAAGTAATATTTTGTTGTGTATATGTACCACATCCTTTTTATCCAATTATCTATCAGAGGACCCTATGGTTTTATTCACATCTTGGCCATCACAAACAATGTTTCAATGAAGATAGAGGTACATATATATTTACAGTTAAATGTTTTCATATTTTTTGGTTAGATACCCAGAAGAAAGTTTGTTAAGTCATATGGTAATTATATTCTAAATTTTTTGAGGTTTTTCTGTACTGTTTTTTATAGTGGTGCTACAAATTTACATTTTCATCAGCAATATTTGAGGGTTCCTTTTTCTCTTCAGCTTCTTCAACAATTGCTATTACTTAACTTGTTGACAATAGTCATTCTAAAATATATTAGAAAATATCTCATTGTGGTTTTAATTTTCAGTCTCTTACAGCCAGAGAAATTGAGCATTTTTTAATATATTTGTTGTGCATTTCTATGTCTTCATAAGAGAAGTGTCTGCTCAATTCCTCTGCCCATTTTATAACTGGATTGTTTGTACTTTTGTTGTCGAGTTTCATGAGTCTCTTATATTTTTTATATATCAGCTTCTAATCAGAGGTATTGTTTTCAAATATTTTCTTCCAATCATTTTGTTGTCCCTGATTTTTTTTTCTTTTTGCTGTGCAGACAATTTTATGTTTGATACCGTCCCATTTATTTCTTTTTGCTTTTACTTCTCTTGTCTTTGAGGTTGAATTCATAATATTCTCTGTGAACCAAAGGTCTACAACTTTAGTACCTATGCTTTGTTCTAAGCAATTTATTGTTTCATGTTTTATGTTTAGGCCTTTGATTTATTTTCAGTGGATTTTGGTATACAGTTACAAATAGCAGTCTAGTATCATTGTTTTAAGTGTGGCTTTAAAATTTTTCTAGCCACATTATTGATGAGACTTTTTTTTTCAATTGTATGTTCTTAGTTCCTTAGTGTATATTTTTTGCTTATATACCTGTGAGTTTATTTCTGGGACTTCAATTCTAGTCCATTGGTCTGTGTGTTTGTTTTTCTGCCAATACCATGATGTTTTCATTATTGTCGCTTTGTAATATAGTATAAAGTCAGAAAGTGTAATAAATTCAGCCTTGTTTTGTGGTTTTTTTATTTGTTTGTTTCTTTAAGATTTCTTTGGATATTAAGAGTCTTTTGTGACTCCATACAAATTTGATTTTTTTTTTGTTTTATATCTTGAATAATGCCATTAAGATTTAAATGGGGATGATATTAAATGTGTGTATTGTTTTAAGTAATATGGCCATTTTAACTATGTTGATTCAGTTTATGAAAAAAATAATTTTTTATTTATTTGTGCCTTATTCAATTAAAAAATGTCTTATGGTTTATAGATTATAGATTTTTCATTCTTTTTAAAGTTTATTCCTATGCTATTTGTTTTTTGTTACAATTGCAGAATGAATTGTTGAATTTTCTTTTAGAAATTTTATTATTATATAGAACACAATAAATCTTTGTACTTTTATATCTATTATACAAATTTAATGTATTTGTTTACTGTTTCCAGTAGTTTATTTATGAAGTCTTTAGGGTTTTCTATATAAAGAATCATGTCTTCTTCAAAAAGTGACAATTTAACATTTTCATTTCCAATTTGCATGCCTTGTATTGTTTTTCTCTTGCCTGATTGCTCTGGCTAGAAATTCTAATACTATGTTGAATAACAGTAGTGACAGGAAATATTTCTATCTTGTATCTGATCTTAGAAGAAAAGCTTTCAGTTATTCACCATTAATTATAATATTAGCTGAAAATTTGTTGTATATGGTTTCTATTAGATTGGGTTCTATCCCTCTATACCCATGTTATTAAGTATTTTGATCATAAATTAATGTTGTTTCTTGTCAAATGCTATCTCTGCATCTATTGATATGATCACATAATTTTTATTTGTTATTTTTATGTGTTATTTTACATTAATTAACTTGTTTATGTTAAACTGTCCTTGTATTCCTGAAATGAACTCCACTTGATAGTGGTGAAAAACATTTTTTTAATATATTTTTTTATTTAATTCACTATTGTTATTTTTAGAATTTTTTCATATGTATTTTTCAGAGATATCAGTCTGTAGTTTTGTGTGTGTTTGTGTGTGTGTGTGTGTGTGTGTGTGTGTGTGTGTGTGTGTTACCTCTACCAGGTTTTGGTATCAAGATAATGTTTACCTCATTAAATGAGTTAGAAAGTATTGCCTATTCTTATTTAATTTTTGGATAAATTTGAGAAGGACAGGTATTACATCATTTTTGAATGTTTAGTAGAATTCACTGGTAAAGCTATCTTTCTTTACACTTTTGTGTTTGGGGAAATTTTAAATAATTGTTTTGATTATTAAACATTGATCAGTTTATTTAAATTGTCCAGTTGTTTGTGATTAAGTCTAGAAAGAGTATATGTTATTCAAAACATTTCTATTTTTTCTAGGTTATAAAATTTGGTGGCATATAATTTTTCATAGTATTTTCCTTTGACGCTTTGTATGTCTGTGGTATCCATTCAACTTCCCCTTGTTAATTTCAAATTTTGATTTTTTTTCTCTCATTTTTCTTTTTGTATATGGGAGAGAGTCTAGCCAGGGGTTTTTCAATTTTGTTGATCTTTTTGAAGAAGCAGTTCTTGGTTGCATGAATTTATTTATTTTTGTTTGTTTTGTATTTCATTTAATTCATCTCTTATTTTTATTTACTTCTTTTTGTCTTTGCTGCCTTTGGGTTTTATTTGTTCTTGTTTTTAGTTCTTTAAGATTTATTGTTAGGTTATTTATTTGGGGTTCTGTTTGTTTTTTGAGATAGGCCTGTAATAATATAAATTTTCTTCTTAATACTGCTTTTGGAGCACTTCAATAATATTGATACTATGTATTCTTATTTTCATTTGCTTCCATGTAATTTTTGATCTCTTCTTTTATTTCTTTTTTGACACAGTTATTTTTCCATAGCATGTTGTTTAATCTCAATGAATTTGTGGTCTTTCCTGCTCTTTGCAGTTGATCTCCAATTTTAAAGCAGTGTGATCAAAGAATATCCTTGGTATGGTTTCAATCTTTTAAAATTCACTGAGGCTAGTCTATGTTCCAAAATATAGCCTATCTTTGAAAATGTTTTATGTGACCTACACATTGACTTTTTATTTAGATTATCTACCCAAAGCTGACAAGGGCATGTTTAGATTCCCTACTATAATTGTGTTTATGTTAGTTTCTATCTTTAATTCTGTTAATAGTTGCTTTATATATTTTTGTGCTCTCTGATTGGGAGCATATATATTGATGTGCTTGTTATGTCTGTTTATTGTACTGTTTTCTTTATTATTATGAAATGTCCATCTTTGATTCTTGGCACCATTTTTTATCTAGAAGTCTGTTTCATCATATATAAAAATGCATTAGTCCTTATAGATGAGACAGTCTCCTGGAGGCAGCACATGGTTTATTTTTCAAATGTGCTATTCTGTGCCTTTTTGTTGATGATTTCAGTCCATTTACCTTCAAGATGAGTATTGATATATGAGAAATTTTTTCTTTTCTGGTAGCTTGGTTTATCCATTGTTTTTTGTTAGTTTTGTTTTGTATTTGTTTTTTGCTCTTTGCCTTTGTGTTTCTGTGTGTTATTTTAATTTAGTAAAATTTTATATTTTTTTCTTTTTTTTTTTAATGTCATGTGTCTCATTCTTAGATACTCGTGTGGTTACCATTAAGTTTGTATAAAATAAATGTTTATATATACAGTAGTTGTTTTTCTTCAACATGCATCATATCTGCATTCTCCTCTGCAAATTCAGAACTTTACCCTCTTCCCTTTTATACATTTATTTTTACAAATTATTTTTATTTATGCTGTGAGTTCATTTTTAAAGTTACAATAGTAAATTATTTTCATTTCTGCTTTATTAAAAATCTACATTACTCTTTCTATTATGTTCATGTGTATAGTGCTCTATTCTGTGTAGGGATTGCCATTTACTGCTTCTGTGTGTCTTTTAGTAATGCGTCTTACATTTTTTTCTTTTTGTCTTTATTTTTAATGCTGCATAGCCTCCTCTGGTATTTCTTGTAATTCAGGCCTTATAGTGAGAAATTCTTATAACTTCTATATATCTAGAAGGGTTCTTATTTCTCCTACATATATAAAACGTAACTTTGGAGAGTACATTATTTCTGGCTTGTAATTTCTTTTCTTTTAATTATTTAAATATTTAATTTTATTTTCTCTTGGCTTTGTAGAGTTTCTATTGAAAAATCTGATGATATTCTAATGGGCTTATTTTTATAGGTTACCATCTTCTTTTCCATGACTACATTGATAAATTTTTTTGTCATTAATTTTTGACAGCTTTATTATAATATACCTTGGAAAAAGCCTTTTTGGATTGAGATAATTATGTGTTCTGTTTAATATTTTGATCCAAATATTCAGGTTTTTTTTTTATTATTTACTTATTTATTTATTTTGTATGTGGGTAGCTCCCTGGCTGGGACTGGAACCGAGGCTGCAGTGTTGACAGTGCCAAAGCCTAGCGACTACACCACCAGGGAACTCCAAGTATTCAGTTATTTTCATAAGTTTGAGAAGTTGTAATCAATTACTTGTTTGACTAAACTCTCTGCACCCTTCTTTCTCTCTTCTCTTTCTGGTATACCCATTATTTTTATTTTGCTATTTTTGATTGAGTCAGATAGTTTTTCTTGAGTTCTTTTATTTTGTTTAACTCTCAAGTTTCTTTCTTCTTCCTCCTGCATCCTTTTCAGATTTCTATATTTGATATCACTACTTATTTTCTCTCTCTGGTGAGCTCTATTTTGTAAACTTGGTATTTTATTCTTCTTTTATTGAGTTATTCAGCTCATGAATTTCTATTAGTTTTATATTTTTATTTTTTCAGTAAAATTTTTTTTGTTAATTGATTTTTAAATATGAGTTTATTAAACTACTTGCGTTTTCTTCTATCTCACTGGTTTTTTGCTTTGTTTTGTTTTGTTTTGTTTTAGAACTGTAATCTTGAATTCTCTACTATTCAAGTCACATATTTTCATGTCTCTCAGTTTATTTTTTGGAGATTTTTTATTTTCTTTCTGAGCTGCTTTGTTCACTTGATTATTTAATAACAATTAGTGGATTATTTCTCATCCTGGGCATTCATGGGAGTGAATTCTGCAGCATGTTGACATTAAAAGGTCTTTCATTTACCTCCCAGTAGGTAGTGTTGGAGCATACTATCTGCTCTTGCACTGGAGCATTTTATTTTTGCTTATGCTGTTTAGGCTTCTCCTATGATGGGAGATTTCCTGGGGAGGTGGGATTCTCCTCTGTTTTAGTTCTCAGGGCTGTAAATATTCAGCTCTTTAATCCAACAATGCTACCATTTCTGGGGGCTTTTCCTAACAAAGAAAGGGTGTAGGGGAGGAGAACTCTGAGAAAATGGGAGCTTTTGTGGCTTTGTTTTCTTCCTGATGGTTAGGACTGTTACCACAGCTGTTGCAATTCTTTATTTGGTTTTTACTCGAGGTCTCTGTCCTGAACACTGGGTTCAGTTATGTTAAATTCTGATCACTCAGGTAGAATCCCTGAAGCTACAAAGCATATAACTATGGTGTGATTGCTCCTTTTTCTTAGGACAGCAGTCAGTTTCAGGCTTCATTCCATTGCTATCATCTCTGCATTTCTCTCTCTTTTTTTTACCCAGTTCAATTTATCCACTTGCAGATATTTCAATACATGTATCTATCAGACATGTTTGTGTGTTTCATAAGGAATCTTTTGTTGAATTACAGCTGTTTGATTTGTTGTTACTTCAATGGAAATGATCCAGGAGCACCCCTAATGCAGCCATGTTTCTAACATCCAAATCTGTAATTTTAGAATGTGTATAAACTTAAGTGACCATCAACTTAAAATAGAAAGAACTGCTATAAACATAACTTGCTGTATGTGAAATGCATGTAACCACATACCAAACATGTGCAAGAGATGTACAAGAAATAATAAAAAAAATGAATTCAAATATGACACTAAAGAAAGTCGTCAACGTAGAAGAGATAGTAAGAACAAAGAAATACATCAACCATGAGAAAACAATTAATAAATTAGAAATAGCTACATACATATCAAAAATTATTTTCAAAATGGACTAAATGCTTCAATTAAAATGAAGTGGCTGAATAAATAAAAATTAAAAAAGAAGACGTGTACATATACTGTCTACAACAAACTCACATCACATCAAAAGATACACCATGACTTTAAGAAATAAAAAAATGTATTTCATTTTATGCAAATGAAAATTTAGAAAGCTGTGGTAGTGTTACTGGAAAATGGGGGGTCCTCGTTGATGTAGTGTCCAAGTTCTTGGTATTTCAAGCAAAGACTTGAACAAGACACACACCAGAGTGTAGAGGTGAAACAAAGAGATAGTTTATTGAGAGAAAATACACTCCAAAGAGGTAGGAGCAGGCTCAAGCAGAAAAATGGCTCAAGAGCCTGGATTAATGAGGCTTTTATTTTCTCTAGTTGTAAGGGGTTATGCCCATCTGGGTATGGGGCCTCCTGATTGACTTCTTTGATTGATGGGGGCTGTGACATTGTCTTTTTATTGCCCATGTTTACTTTACAAACTCAACTACCTCCTGTGATTGTCTTATTTGGGGGCAGAGATTACTACTGAGAGGGTGGTGTCAAGGTGGTGGTGATTATTTCAGTAGGGTGAGTCTCATGGGAGGGGTCCCGAGATCCTCCTACTATCTGCCTTCCTCATGTTCTCCTGAGACCTGATCCCTTAAATCCCTATAAGAGGCTAAGGGATGGGAGGTGTCATCTTTTGTATCTGCTTCCTGCTGGGTGCAGGTCCTTGTCCCTAGCTGTCAGGGATTCATGGAGCTCTTACTCTATTTGATCTAAAAGGTGGAAGGGGTCTTGAGAGCCACCTGGGAGATCATTGATTTCTTCAATCAGGATGGGCTGGAAGACTTGCCAGACAACATTTGCATCCCAATGGACCCTAAATAAGGAGAACCAGACCCTGTTAATAAGTTCAAAAGCATTGGCCTGAAAAACAGGTCTCAAAGCCATCACTGCAGGGTGGCTACATGACAGAAGATTTGTTTAGCCCTTTGGAGACTGCATCCTGCTGACTTAGAGCTCCACTGGCCACCCAGGTATTATTGCCTATCCAGGAATGGCCTGGAGATGATACAATTAGCAAATACAGATTTATAGTCACCAGGATGATTAGCTAAAGTCTAGCACACCCAGTAAAATTTTATCATCACATATCACAAATTTTAGGATGAATAATGAAGGTTAGAGGAAGGACATTTTGGGAACATAAGTTACAACTTTTTTTTCTGAGTGATTAACTCAAGCCTGGGCAAAGGATATCTGAAAGATACAGTCTAAAAGCCTATTGTTTAAGTTTTGGGGTAATTATCTAAAGCAGGAGGCAGGATGAAGACATACCATGATTCAAGATCAGAGCAATCTATTGGTTAAGCTAGAGTTAAAGGAAAACTGATTGAGAGGGTGAGTTAAATTCTAGACTAGGAAAAATGTAAAACTGAGAGCTAAAGAATTAGGGAAGAAGAGTATATAGTGAGGTGGGTGGGGGCTGCCTTGCTTGGCCCATATCAGTATCAATACTTAATTACAAAAAATTGACCTCAAACTAAGGCTATAACAGGAAACACAGAAAGACATTTCATAATGACAGAAAGATCAATATAACATAGAATCACATAAATAGATTAAACGAATATTAAGAAAAAGGGAAGAGATTGAGAGAAGTATTAGTATGGAACTTTATCACTCCATTTATACCAACAGGTAGATTTTCTATTCAGAAAATAAATTACAAAAATTGTTATTAAGTAATACATTACAGATAATAGACTTACTTGATATTTATAGTACATTTCAAAAAAAATGTAACAAAATATATATTTTATTTCAAGAGTACATTGAATATTTTTCAGGATAGACCACATGTTAGGCTATAAAATAAGTCTCAATAAATTTAAGAAGACTGAAATCTTATCAAGTATATTTTTTAATCATAGTAGTATGAAACTACAAATCAATTACAAAAAAAAACATACAAGACTCAGACATAGGGAAGCTTAATGACATGCTTCTACACAGGGAATAGGTTAACAATAAGATCAAGAAATAAATCAAATTATAATGAGATAAACAAAAATAAAACCACAATGACCAAAAACATATGAGACAAAGTCAAAGTAATTCTAACAGGGAAATTCATAGCAATGTGGAATACTTCAAAAAATAATTAAAAAATTAAACAACATATCTTTACACTTAAAATTACTACAAAAGGAAATACAAACAAAACCTTAAATAGGTAGAAAGAAAAATAAACTAAAAATAAGAGTAAAAATCAAAGAAATAGAGTCTGTAAAAATGATCACAAAGATTGATGAAACTAAAAGATGGTTATTTGAAAAAATATAAAAAATAAATCAGTGACCCTCTATCCAGATTTTAAAAAAATATAAGAGAGAGGCCTTGAATAAATAAAATCAGAAATATAAGGATGAAGTGAAAACTGACACCACAGACACACAAAGGATTATAAAAAATACTCTGAAAGATTATATTCAAGCAAATTGAACAACCTGGTAAAATGAAGAAATTTCTAGATACACAATCTTTCAAGATTGAATCAGAAGAAACAGAAAATTTGAACATACCAATAAATACTTACAAAACTTAATTAGTAATTGAAATAATTTTTAATTAAAGCAAGCCTTGGATTAGACAGCTTCACAGGTGAGTTTTACAAAATATTTCAAAGACTACTTAACTTTTTCAAACTTTTCCAAAGTACTTAATAGAAGAGGAACCTCTGAAACTCATTTTATGAAGCCAGCATTACCCTGATGCCAATGCTAGAAAAAGGCACTGCAAAAAACTAAACACCACCACCACCACCACCACAACAACAACAAAATACAGTCAAATATCATGATAAACATAGATTCAAATACTCTTAATTAAGTAATAAAAATAAATGAATTAAGAAGATTGTGTGTGTGTGTGTGTGTGTGTGTGTGTACAGACAATTAATTTCATGAACTCATCCTAAAATCTAGAGTAAGTGTTACATACCTCATTTCTAAATATCAGTAAGGTTACCTTGGGAAGCTGTGCACCAATGCCAGCACCTCTCCACTCTTTAGAGCTATTGTTTTACACAAAATCTGACATTAACTTAGCAAACTTGCCACCATCCATTTGTGTTGGCAACACTGTACAAAACAACTCAATAATGTGTCATACACACACACACACACACACACAAACACACACACACACACACACACTGAGGTGTTTCTTCAGTGCTGCCAGTATAAACACATGGTAGCATTTTTTTTGTACAGCACTGCCAACATAAGCACACAGTGGCAAGTTCACCAACTTAATTGTCAGATTTTGCGTATGATGACAGCTCTGATGGCCATTCCATAGAAAGAGATCCAAAATTGCTTTGAAGGGTGGACTTGGCACTGGCATCAATGCATAGATTCCCAAGGGGAGTACTTCAACTATTTCAAAGGCGACCGTAGTGATATCCAGCAATGAGGTATGTCACACTTTTTCTAGGATGAGTGTGTGAGATTAATTTTCTGACCTTATACACACACACACACACACACACGTATACACTGTCTGGAAAAAATCCAGCAATGAATGTGTCATTTTTTCATATTATGTGTCTGAATATTTTCTGGACAGTGAAATTTATTCTTGGGATGCAAGGTTAAGGGTCAATACATGATGTATCACATAAAGAAAATAAGAGATAAAAATCATATGGTCATATCAATAGATGCAGGCAAACCACTTAAAAATTTTAACATTCATACATAATAAAAACTGGTAGCAAAGAAAGAATAGAGAGAATGTACTTCAAATAATAAAAGTCATATATGACAAACTTAGAGCTAATATCATACTCAATGGTGAAATACTGAAAAAGTTTTTTTTTTTTTTTTTTGCTTTTTTTTGGTATGTGGGTAGCTCCCTGACTGGGAATCGAACCCAGGCCGCAGCATTGACAGTGCCAACGCTGAAGCCTTAAGCCACTACACCATCAGGGAACCCCAAGTTTTTTTTTTTTAAGATCAGGAGTAATACAACAATGTCCATTTTACTTCATTTTTATATTAAATACAAAATAATGATTTGACATTTATATACCTCACAAAGTGATAATCCCAAAAAGTGTATTACCCATATGGAAATGTAAAATGCTATTTATTATATTTCCTGTGTTGTGTTTTACATCCCTGTTACTATTTCTCTAAAATTATACCAGGCATTTAGTATATTTTATATTAGTTTTACTCAGCAGAGTAAATAGACATTTATGAGGAGATTCCTGTGATGTCTAATACCCACTTGACATTATATATAGTTTTAAAATAGTATTGATCATATTTCACATACTATATTCTACACGTATGTGACTGTTTTGTAATTACCAATTTGTACTCCTTAAACCTTTTACCTGTCTCATTCAGTTCTGAACAACTTTCCTATGTAGTAACCATCAGTTTGTTCTCTATATCTGTTGTTTTTTGTTCTGTTAATTTGTTCTTTATATTCTACACATAAGTCACATAATATGGTATTTGTCTCTCTCAGTCTGACTTATTTCACTTAGCATAATACCCTCTAGTTTTATTTACGTGCTCACAATATCAAGACCACATTTTTTATTGTGAATAATATTTCATTGTATATATTTACTACTTTTTAAAATTCAATCATTTATTGATGAGATTTTCAGTTGTTTTTCAATATCTTGGTTATTTTAAGCAATTCTGCAAAGACAAGGGTGCACATATTTTTTAAAATTAATGGTTTTGATTACTTCAGATAAATATCCAAGAGTGAATTTATTGGGTCTTAACATAGTTTTATATTTAATTTTCTGAGATACCTCTGTACTTTTTTCTATAGTGACTGCACTAATTTTTGGTTTTGCCAAAAGTGCAGAGGTGTTTTATTATCTCTGCATCCTCACAAGAACTTGTTTGCTTATTTATTGGTGATGGCATTTTTTAGAGGTGTGAGGTAACATTTCATTGCTGTTTTGATTTGCATTCCTCTGAGATTAGTGATGTTCATCATATTTTTATATGCCTATTGACAATGTGTATATCCTATTTGGAGAAATGTCTATTCAGGTACTCAGCCTATTTTTTAATTGCTTTATTTGTTGTTTTGATGTTGAGTTTCATAAGTATTTTTAAAATTTTGGATATTAACTCCTTATCAGATTTATCATTGGTGTATATCTTGTCCCATGTAATAGAATGTCTTTTTGTTTTGTTGATGGTTTTCTTTGCTGTACAAAATCTTTTTATATTTTTACACTTCACTTATTTATACATTCAATATTGTTTTATATTAATTTTAGGTGTACAGCAAGTTTGTCCAACCTGCAGGCCATGGGCCACATGTGGCCCAGGATGGCTTTGAATGCAGCCCAGCATAAATTCCTAAACTTTTTAAAGACTTTATGATAATTATGCACAGACATTTTCTTAGTTCATCAGCTATCATTAGTGTTACTGTATTTTATGTACGGCCCAAGACAGTTCCTCTAATTCTTTCAATGTGGCCCAGGAAAGCAAAAAGGTCGAACACTTCTGGTTAGACAGTTATATAATTTAAGAACTAATCCTTCTATCTATTCTACTATTCACCCAGACTATGCATAATTATTACCATATTATTGACTATATTCTCTATGTTTTACTTTATATCCTCATGACTATTTTGTAATTACTTATTTGTACTTCTTAATTTTTTTACCTTTCACCCTGCCCCTATCTCCCTCCCATCTATCATCTCAACAAATCTAGTACCCATCTGACACTATATAGATTTTGCAAAATTATTGACTATATTTCTAATGCTACATCTTATATCCCCATAACTACTGTGTAATAACCAACTTGTAATTCTTAATCCCTTTCACTTTTTTACCCACCCTTTTATCCTCCCATCTGGCAACCATTGAAATGTTTTCTATATCTTTGTGTTTGTTTCTGTTTTATTTGTTTGTCCATTTTGTTCTTTAGATTTTACACATAAGCAAAATCACATCGCATTCTCTCTTAGTCTTATATACTTTACTCAGGGCAATAGCCTCCAGGTCCATTCATGCCACCACAGGTGACAAGAACTTATTCTATTCATTGCCGAGCAATATTCCATTATATATGTATCTCCTTATTTATCCATCAGTGGACATCTTGGCTATTATAGCCAATGTTGAATTAACATATGGATGCGCATGTCCCATCAAGGTGGCTTTTCCAGGTTCTTTGGATAAATAGTCAGAAGTGAAAATTCTGGGTCCTTCTTTGTCTTTTGCTATATCCTTGCTTTAAAATCTATTTTGTGTGCTATAAGTATTGCTAATGCAATTTATTTGTTCATTTGTTTCTGTTGTTATGAAATATCTTTTTCTCATTACTTTGCTTTCAGTCTGTGTGTCTTTCGGTCTGAAGTGAATCTCTTGTAGGCAGCATATAAAATGGTCTTGTTTTCTTATTCATTCAGCCACCTGATGCCTTTTTGGTTGAAGCATTTAATCCATTTACATTTAAAGTAATTATTGATAGATATGTAGTTATTGTAATTTTGTTATTAATATTTTTATCTTTTTTTCTTTAAATAATCTTTGCAAGATTTGTTTTAATACTCTTTTGGTGTTGATAAACTTTTAGTTTTTCATGTCTGAGAAATTCTTTGTCTTACAATTCTAAATGATAACTTAATTTCTGATTAAAAATGGCAGAGTAGGTAAATTCTGTGCTCACCTCCTCTTAGGACCACATCTGTTACAACCAAAGTACAGAACATCTGTAATATTATTGATAATCAGCTGAAATAATTTCTAAAGCTACAAACATACAGAATAAACCACCTCAAGAATGGTAAGAGAAACAGAGATGTGAAAAAGGTTAGCCCCACACCCACATGTGACCAATAAAAATGGAGAGGATATCTCTGCTTTGGAGGTCTCACCCAGAAAAGCCAGTGGTTTCAGATATACACCAGATTTCCCAGCACAGGGTTCCAGGGCCCTTCTTTACAACTTCTAGCTGTAAAATCCTTTAATTTTAGTCAACAAATATTGTAGTTGAGTGAGACAGAGGGGACTGGAGTTTCAACCTCTCCCTTTAAAAAGCTTCCAGATGGATTTACTCAGTGATGAATTCCTCACTCTGAGCTCCAGCACTGGGGCAGCAACTTTAAAAGCACTAGGAACATACAGGAAGGAAAGGAACTGTCTAACTTAGAGGCAAAAACTGGAGGAGCAGCTTACTCCTGCAAAACTTACCTGGAAAACACCATTATTTCTTTGTTGAGCCCTTTCTCTCCCTGTTTGCAGACTCAGGAGGGCGCTATATCTGAGATGCCATCAAACTTTCTATTGTCATTTGTCCACATTGCTCTAGTGATTCTTTAAAACCTCATACACCCAACTTTTGAGCACAAAAATGCCACTTTCCACGACTTTTCTCTAAAACAACCTGTTTTGGCTCATGCTGCAGAATTTCCTAAAATTCTCTTAAAAGTTTACAAAACCCTAAAAAGAAGCATCTGGCTTTAGTGTGATCCTATCTCTGGTTGAGGAGCCTTAAGGTTAGCACTAGTGACAACCAACCTCAGTTAACACATTAGCCTCTTGAGGCACTTCTAAGCCCAGTGTGAGTTGTAGCCATTAGTGAATTGTTTTTTGGCTTATAGTAGATGGCCTTAGAAAAGGTACAGGCTGTGGTTAAACTTGGCCTGCGGTAGGTCTTCCACAAGAAGGCTCAAGTGTTGGAGTGCATGTTGGCCAGTCTCAAACAAAGCCAGAGAAGCACCTGGTGGTTTTAATAGATGGTATAGCTAAAGGGCAAATTAGATCAACATTAAAGCTCCACTGAAATTGTTACTGGAAAATGGGGTGTCCTCTTCGACACAATGTCCAGGTTCTTGGTATCTTAAGGAAAAAATTGAATAAGACACCACAAAAGTAAAGTGGTGAAAAAAGGAGATAGTTTATTGAAAAGAAAGTACACTCCAAAGAGGTAGGAGTGGGCTCAAGCAAAGAAAGTGGCTCAGGAGCCCTGATCATTAAGACTGGGGCAGTTTATATTTTTTTCTTATGTTTGGAGTACGTGTTTCTGGGCATGGGGTCTGGTCTGTTGATTGACAAGTTTGATTGATAGGGCTGGTGACATCCCCCTTTTTTATTGCTCATGTCTCTTTTTCAAATTCAATTACCTCCTGTAATTGTTTTATTTTGGAGGCAGAACAGTGGCGACTATTCCAGAAGAGTGAGTCTCATGGGAGGGGTCCCAAGATCCCCCCTATTCTGTCTGCCTTCCTCACATTTTCTTGAGAGACGTGATCCCCACAAATCTTTATGGGAAGCTGAGGGGCTGAAGGTCTCTTCTGTATCTGCTTCCTATGAAGATAGTTGTTGTCCCTACCTATTGGGGATACATGGAGCTCTCACTCTGTCTGATCTAAGAAGGGGAAAGGATCTTGAGGTCCCCCACATTGACTCCTTTGTTCGAGATGGGTTTGAAGCCTTGCCAGGTGACATCTGCATTCCAAAAGCCCCTAGATAAGGAGAACCGAACCCAGTTAGTAAGTTCAAAACTTTGGCCTGAAATGTAGTCTTCAAAGCCATCACTGCAGGGTGACTGTGGAAGATTTGTTTAGCCATTTGGAGTCTGCATCCTGCTGATTTTGGTCTCCATGGTCACCCAGGTGCAACTGCCTATCCAGGAGTGGCCTGGGGATGATACAATTAACACACAGATTCACAGTCACAAGGATGATTAGCTAAAATCTAGCATATCCAGCTAAGTAAAGTTTTATTATTGCATATCACAAATTTTAGGAAGGGTAACTAGGGCTGGAGACAGACATTTTAGAAATACAATTAGCCAACACAAGTTACAAGTTCTTCTCTGAATGATTAACTCAAACCAGAGCACAGGAAATCTAGGAGATGTTTAAGTTTTGGGGTAATTGTCTAAAGCAGGAGGCAGGATGAAAACATCTCATGATTCAAGTTAGGAGCAATCTGTTGTTTAAGTTAGAGTTAAAGGAAAACTGATTGAGAGGGTAATTAAGGCTATGGACTAGGGAAAAGGTGAAACAGAGCTAAAGAACAAGGAAAAGGAGTCTTTAGTGAAGTGGGGGGATGGCTCCTTTATTTGGCCCATATCAAAATGAACCATGTTCTTTAGGGTCAGCCCTTGCACCAAAGCCCCTTCACTGTAATCATATCTAATTTTTACTACCAATCAGTCCAAGAGTCAATAATTTCCACTGATTTGCAACTAAGTCTTAAGTATAAAAATTGAATTGAAAATGGGAAGAGCTAAATAACATATCTCCAAAAAAGACATGCTAATAAACAATAGACATGTAAAAGATGCTTAACATTACTAATCTGCAGGGAAATGAAAATTAAACCTCAATGACATATCACTTCTCACCTGTCATAATGGCTGTAATAAAAGAAAAATCACAAAACAACAAAAGTTGACAAGGATGTGAAAAATGGGAAACCTTTGTGCATTTTTGGTGGAATTGTAAATTAGTGTGTCAACTATATAAAATGGTATGGAGATTTTCAAAAATGAAGCTATTATATGATTCCGCAATTTCACTTTTGTGTTTATACCCAAAGAAATTCAAAACATTTATTTGTAAAGATATATGCATCCCTGTGTTTATTATAGCATTATTTATAATAACCAAGATATAAAAGCAACTTAAGTGTCTATCAATAAATGGATGGATAGAAAGAATTATATATATATATATATATATCAGGGTACCAAAAATAAAATAATGTATACACATTCTGAGAGATGTTATCCATGCATTGCTTTTCAAAGTTGAATTGAATTATTGTAGCAATGGGTAGTATAATGTTCACACAAAAGATGGTATTAATCAAATTAATGCTAACATCACCACGTAACAGACAGGACTGTAAAAAGTAAATGCAGAAGCCTGGTTGTCATTCAAGTAGTGCAACACCATTTTGAAGTGGTATTTGAAATTTGAGAACATTGTTTCCATTTTCTCTGTATTCTTCTGACTTAACACACCTTGACTTCTACCTATGGTGGAACCTTAAAGATGTGGAAAATTTGTTACACTGGCAGTACTTCAGGAAGAAATTGAAACACAATGTGCAGGGATACAAGTGGACACTTGGGTCAGTGTTGCTCTAGCCATACTTTACTGTTATCAGAAGTGTCTGGACTCTGATGGTAACCATTTTGAGCACCTCTAGTCATTCCAAAATCATACGTGACTTGTATTCACTTTTTGTTTTTGGTATATATTGAGTACTATAATTTTAATAACATTTTTTATTTCTTAAAATGTTTATATATATTTTTTGCATATAACATATATATCTTCAATAAAATATTACTATAAAAGAATAACATCTTGCCATGTGCAGCACCATAGATGGACCTAGAGGTTATTATGTTAAGAGAAATAAGTCACACAGAAAAAAACAAATACCATATGTTTTCTTTTATATGTAAAATCTGAAAAAATAAGCAAAATAAAAAACAAACTCATACATTCAGAGAACAGATTGGTGGTCAACAGATGAGAAGGAAAATTAGTAAAAATGGTGAAAGAAATGAAGAAGTACAAGTTGCTAGTTACAAAAGTAGTCATGGGGATGTGATGTACAGCAAAAGTAATATAGATAATAATATTATAATAATTACATAAGATATGTAGGTACTGGCCTTATTAAGGTGATCACTTCTCATCAAGGTGATTATATCTAATTACATAATTGTGTACTTTGAACTAAGATAGTAGTGTATATCAAATGTAATTAAATATAAAATTTTAAATGTTTTTAAAAGAAATATAATTACAAACTAAAATTTAAAATATTTTACCACAGACTCAAGTTTATTTTTAGACTGTCAGTTCTATTTTACTGATTAATATGTTTATCCTTATGTCAGCCTTGATGACCATTGCTTTCTACTAAGTTTTAAAATGGAGAAGTGTGAATCCATTTACTTTGTTCTTCATAAATTTTCATTTCAGCTGACCATTTCTACAAAGGATGTATGTAGGGTTCTGGTAAAAATTAAATTTAATCTATAAATCAATACAAATATTGCTATTTTAACAATATTAAGTTTTCTGATACATAAACATGGACTTATTTAGAATATTTATTTTGATAATTTAAAATTTTTCAATACAATTTTAAAGGTCTCAGTGTGCACATTTGAATTTCTTTCATTAAATTTGTTGAGTATTTTATTATTTTTGATAATATGGTAAGTGAAATCATTGTAATAATTCCATTTTCAAAAATTTTGTTGCAAGTGTATATAAATGCAATTGGTTTTGGAATATATATAGACCTGTATCCTGGAACTTTGTTGAATTAAATTACCAATTTTAATAAATTTTTAGTGCATGTGTAGGATTTTCTATTCACAAGATTATGCCATCTTTAAGTATAGTTTACTTCATCCTTTCCCATTTGTATGCCTTTTATTCCTTTTGCTTGCCTAAATCCCTGATTGTTCCCCACTCTTTGTAGAGCTACGCATAATCCAGAAATACCTTCTAGATGTGGTATAAATTTCATTCATAGGGAGAGACCCCTCCTTCCTGAGATACAATCTTCTTAAAAAGCAGGGAGATTATACATGCCGTTTGGCTCTTGTTCTCTAAATTAAAGTATGACCTATATTTAATTTTCTAAAATTCAATAACTCTTAGTTCATGCATTTTTTGAAGAATTTCATAGAGGATAAATAAAGCTGATCTTGAGGAAAATATTTATTCTGAACAAAGGAATTTGGTTATTTCTGATTCTTCATAAAACCTAGAATGTAGCCTTGAAACTCTTCTGCTTATTAAGCCAAATTTTGAAGTCAATAACATATCATTTGTAAAGACAATATGTTTACTTATTACTTACTGTTTATATAATGTTCTTTTCTTGAGACAAGAACCCTAGCGTAATTTTTGTCCTGTAGCTTTATTTTTGAATTTGTGTAAACTTCGGAATATTTGAAACCTAAACTTAAAAATACATATGCAGAAAATTTTTTATCTAGCAAAAATGACTTTATGTATCTTTACAGCTTTTCCAATTGAGGTATACAGAATTGTTTTGTCCCAGTAATATTTTGAAGATATCAAGGTACGGTATGTTTAAAAGACTTACACACATATATAAAACACTACCTATTGGTAGATTTATTTACATCAATTTAAGATATAATATTTTACATTATTTCTTTTGCAAGTAACAATTCTAGTTTATATTATCTCCTAAATAATATTAATCTAATCATGACTCTAAAGAAAAGCTTGGATACTTATAATAAAAATTGTTCTAAAATCATACAGACTGATTTCTACCTTATTTACCACTGTGTGTGTGTGTGTGTGTGTGTGTGTACATATATACATATACATACCTATATAAACATAGAAAAAATGCTAACTGAAATAATCTAAAGGGAACTAAAGGTCAAATAGTACATAATTCCACTTATGTGAAGTATCTTGAATAGGAAAATACATGAAGACAATAAGTCTCGATTTTGAGACTTAGAAATAGGAGGTTACCATTTATTTGATATAGTTTTCTTTTTTACTTTTGAAAATGATGAAAAAATTCTAGGAAATAGATGGTAGTAATGGTGATGTGATATTGTAAATACACTTAATACTACTCATTATAAATTTAAAATGATTAAAATGGTAAATGTGTATATTTTAATATAAAACAAAATGCAAAAGGACCAATGCTTCATTTTGTTTGTAGGTTGTATGTTGGTGCAACTACCATGAAAAATAGTATGCAAATTTTTCAAAAAGTTAAAAGGAGAGATACTACACAACACAGCAATTATACATCTCAGTATAAAACAAACAAAAACAAAAATGAAAACAAAACAAAAAACTAATTTGAAAAGAGATATCTACTCCTCTATTCATTGTGGTATTATTTGCGCAGCCAAGTTATGGAAGCATAACTTAGATATCCATTGATAGATAAATAGGTACAGATGATGAGGTATATACAGCTAATGAAATGCCACTCAGCAATTTAAATAAAAGAAATCTTATCATTTTCAATAACATGAATAAACCTAGAGGGTATTATGCTAAGTAACATAACTCAGACATAAAAAGACAACTACCATTTAATTTCACTTGTGGACTCTACAAAACCAAAATAAATTAATCAGCAAAACAGAAAAGAAAAAGAGCCATAGATATAGAAAATAAGTTGATAGTTGTCAGAGGGGAGAGCAGTGGTTGAAGGAAAATATTAAAAT